>NDGN011550072.1:16347-29246 GCA_002564285.1 Tympanoctomys barrerae | reverse complement strand
TGTGTGTGTGTGTGTGTGTGTGTGTGTGTGTGTGTGTGTGATAACAACCCTGTCGCAGGAATTGACCAGATTCCATGAGAACTGCATCAACCTCACCCAGCAATGATGTTCCCCCATAACCGAATTCCTTCCCACTTTGCTCCACCTCTTGAAGGCCCCACTGCCTGTCATATTAGCATGCTGTGGCACATAATCTTCCTGTGCTGCCACTCATCCTGTGGTGACCCAGCCAAGGGGGGGCTTCTTCAGAGGCTGAACAGATAAGGTCTCCCAATCTTTGACTTTCAGCCTCTGCAACTGAGCTAAGTAAAGTATGCAGCCTCAGGCATCTTGCTATAGCAATAGAAAACTAACACATCCACATTCTAGAAAGGCATTGCCAGTGATTTGGGAAGATCTCATAGCCTCTTAGCTCAGAGTGGACCAAGCTTCCAATACATGAACCCTTGAAGGACACATTCAGATCCAGCAAGAGCTAATTTTTCCTCTCTCCACAGGAATTTGTGAGAAAAAATGAGGGTAAAGGACATAAAAGTCTTAGCTTAGGGATGGTGTGGAATAATAGTAGTACTTCTTATGGTCATTATACTACCATCTCGTTAGCCTAGGGAGTACGTTGATTAAAAATAATTATCAGCCAGGTGTGGCACATGCCTGCAATCTCGACACTGAGGAGGCTGATGAGGAGGATCAATGTGCATTCAGGGTCAGCCTGGGCTACACAGTGAGTTCAATCCTAGCCTGAACTACATAGTGAGACCCTGTCTCCTCAAAGAAAAATGATCAATGGTGGGGATGCAGTGATGCAGGCTTTAAGAAACTACCCAGGGGCTTCATGAAGCACTGTGCCTGCCATTTAAAGAGAAGCATCTGTTTTTGGAAAAGCACCTGAGACACACACCTCTCTTGGCTCCTGGGAAGAAAGTGAGAGAGGGATAAGGAGAAGTCCAGGGCTGGGAGCACTTTCCCTTACTGCCAGGTCTCTGGGTGACCCAGAAGCATGAGAAGCAGCCCTGTAGTGGACACCTTCTCCCTCACTCCAACAACTTCAGGGTGGGTACAATACCCTGTTCTATTCCCAGCTGGAGCAGAGCTGGAGCAGAAGGAAGACTTAGGTTAAATGCATTGGAAAGTTCCTTGCAAGCAAAGACCTGGGATGCTTTTGCCTTCTTTGCCTAATTCCATAGAGCAAATCTCGAGACTCATGCTCACTTTGAGGAGGCTGGAGCTGGAGATGGGACAAAGAAAGTACAAGGAACACTAGGGCCTGCTCAGCACACAGAAGGCTTGAGGCTTGGTTTCCCTCTTGTCCTGCTTCCCAGAAAAACCTGCTAATGCACACAGGAGCAGCCAGCTTGCTGCTTTGGACACTAGAGAGCTCAGCAAGAGCAAGGGACAGTGGTGCTCACACTTATCCCCAGAATCCCAAGAATTGCATCATTCAGGTCTGGGGCACTAGTAGAATCCCAGAGAGAGAACTTTAGCTCTCAGTGGCACTGGGCAGGCCTGTCAGGGGTGGTAGGGCACAGGGCTCCTTCCTGCAGGTGAGAAGACAATATCTCGGCTTGAGCAATTTGTGTTGCATCTCTTAGGATCTAGTCGTGAAATACCGATTTTGTAAGAACAGATGTTTTACAGGCCCCCTGCTGGAAACTGTCGTGATTAACACCCAAGTCTAAGATGCCAGCAATGTGAGAGGTAGCCTTGTGCGGGTGCACAGGCCGCAGTGAGGAGCGAGGCTTTCAGTGAACACTTGGAAGCTGAAGTTAGTTCAACAGAACAAAGTCAGTTCAACCCAACAGAGTCGTGGCTCGAATTTGAGTTTGTGGAGAGAGGACTGGCTCCCTTGGTAGCTTCAGCTGGGGAAGCTTCAGTTTTATTCCTCATGTGGTCCATACTTGAACTCACCCTTTCAAAAGAACTCTGCTGCATAGCCAACAAAAGGGGATAACATCCAGTTATGTCAAGAATCTGAGGAAGAGAATAGTTCCCCAGCCTAGTTTGTATTTTTCTATAAAGACTCCAAAGAAAGTAAGGCGTGTCGCCTAAAATGGAATTAATAATGCTCTGAGATTTCTTTGATGTCATTAGACATGGTGACAAAACAGCAGTCAATTTCTATGTCTGTCTCCAGTTTCCAAATGCTTTAATATTTCACAGCATCATTTTATTTACAGAATAATATTTTGTGAAGACAGAGTGGGTATGAGTTTTATTTTACAAATGAAGAAATTACAAGGCAAAGGTTTTTTTTTGTGACATTTCATGAATTTATTAGAGATTCATGAATACACAGCTCCATTAACTATATGAAATGTTCAATTTTAATATATTGAGCAGTGGGTCCTAAGCATTCAAGAGTAACGTTTTGGAATAAAAAATGGAAAAATACAAATGAATAGACATAAATAATAAATTACAGAAATGATGAAATATCCCAAAGGACCAGTTTGACCTTATGTAGGGTAATTAAGGGGATCTGAAGGCTTTGTTAAATAGTCAACGCAAGCCAACAAAGAAATGCTGCCCATGACTCCAGCTACAGCATCGATGAAGAGAAAAGAGATCCCAGAACAATATACATGCTTGGGTTCTTGTCTGTCACTTAGCATGCAATAGAAAGGGTATGATGGGTCTTATGGTCAATCCTTGGTCCAGTGAGCTGTGAGATGCTGGACCATCTAATTCACACTGTGTGTCTTAATTGATCCAACTTCCTACTTTAATAATCCATGCCAAAGACTATATGCATTGTTTTGAAAAAATAATAATAAAGCAGCAATGGAATAGCACTACTATTTTCCTCCTTAGGACATGGTTAAGGGCATTAGTTAGTTCAGCTATTTCTCAGTCGCAGACAGTGCTGGTTTTACAGCATTGCATATGATTTAGGAGCAAATAAAAGTGAACACAGAGAGCTTGCTATGGTCTTCACTTGGCCCTGCTGTCCAACCTGCCACTTACCAGCACCAGTTTACCTGTTTCTTAGTCTTTGTGTCCTGAGTCCACTCATGCGTTCGTTCAGCTGTTATATTCATTTACATTTACATTTATACTTACTGCAGTGAACATATTGGTGCCCATCAGGATTTTTAGTGCTCTCTCTCTCTCTCTCTCTCTCTCTCCCACTCTCTCTTATTTAGTACACAGTCTATAGGGTCTCACTAGGTAGATCAGACTCATAGTGATCCTCCTGTCTTCAGTCTCCCAAGCGCTGAGATTACAGGCACATGCCACCACACCCAGTCTCAGTCACCATCTCAGCCTGCCATGGGGTGGGGCCAGCACGGCATGCTGGGGATTGAACCTTGGTCCCTGTGCCTGCCCAAGCAGGTACTTTATTTAGTCTACTGAACTATCTGGCCAGTCCTCTCTTCTGTCTTTCCAGGCACACACTTTTTGAAGTTGGACATTACCACTAGCCTTGTTTTGGATAAGGACAAATAAACAGAAGCAATGTGTTCTAGGAAAATAATTCAATGACCGCCACTCTGGCCTCCACGCTCTTTCTCTCCAGCCACCACAACCCTAGAGCCTGTATCTGAGAAGGTGGTCCCATGAAATGATGGCTCCTCTGTCAACCAGGGTCCCTGAGTCTCAGTCACGAAAAATCTCTCACTAATAAACAAACTCCCCTCCAGTTCACATAAGACAGACTGCACCAGTAAGGTATAAACCTTTGATATCTTCACCACTGATATTTAGGTGTTATCTGTTACTATCCCAAGCTCCTAAGTAGCCAGCTAACACAATCTGCATTTCATCCTTCAACAAATTTTTGATTCCTCACAAAAGCTAGTATCCTCTAGGTGCTAGGGGACTGTAGGACATGACATAATCCCAGCGCCTGATCTCACGGAGGTGAAATCAACTGGAAGGCACATGGAGAAAAGAAGTAATGGACATGTATCTCATCTGACAGTGCTACAAGGAAAAACAGAATGTGTTGAGGAGCAACATGGGGACAGCTTCTTTAGATACTGTGCTCAGAGAAAGGGCCTCTTTGATCAGAGACACGGATAAAGTAAGGGAGTGAAAATTCCAGATTGACGGTTGGGGGGCATTCTGGATCGAGCACAGCTGGGGTCTGATAATGTCAAAAGTGGCAGGAGCAGCAAAGCCAGCATGGCTGTGTCAGAGCAAGTGGCCGAGAAGGTAAGAGATAAGGTCTCATCAAAACTCATTTCCGAGGAAAGAGAAAAAGCACAACACAGCCCTGAGGGGAAGCTGATCTCATCACACCCAACAAAGAACTCAAATCCTGAGTATGAAAAGAACTCTTACAAATCAGTAAGAAAAAGACAACCTAATTTTAAAAATGGCCAAAATATTAAAACAGGCAATTTACAAAAGAAAATATTCGAAGTGCCAACAAGCCAACAAAAATATTCAACCTTATTATTCTTCAGGCAAATGGAATTTTCAACCAAAATGAGATATCATTATATATTCTAAGAATGGCTAAAAAAATTCTGAAAAAATATCAAATATGTGCAAGAATATAATGTAAATAAAACTCTCAGCTTTTGCTAGTAAGACTATAAAAGCATAAAAAGCATATTGGAAAACAATTCTAATAAAAATAAACATAACCCATCAAGCAGAAATTCTATTCCTAGCTGTGTGTCCCAGGGAAAAATTCATACAGCTAAAAGTAAAAACAAGAAACAGGCCCATCAAGAGCAAAATACACAAACCAGTTGATTTGGACAATGTAGTCTGTTCATATAGTAGGAAAGCTTATATAAGACTTTTTAAAAAAGTATATAAGAAGGTGAATCTCAAAAGTTATATAGACAGGCAATGGCCCATACTATATGATTCCATGTAAATGAAAGTTAAAAACAGAAAAAATGAATTCAGTGATGAACATCAGGCTGAATGTTACACCAAGTGGAGGTGGGTATTAATTGTTAAGGGACATGAGAAACATTTCTAAGTGGCAGAAATATTCAGACCTTGATTTTGTTGGTGGTTATCTGTACATTTATTTTATTTATCTTTTTTTTTGTATTTTAGGGAAGGGTGTACAGGGTGTTCAGTATCTCACTACTAGATTGGACTCATTATGATCTACCTGTTTACAGTCTCCCAAGAGCTGGAATTATAGGCGTGTGCCATCAAGCCCAGTCTCAATTGCCATCTCAGCATGAGGACCGGTATGGCAGGCCCAGGGATTAAACCCCCAGCCCCTGCACCTGCTTGCAGGTGCTTTAATCTGCTGAGCTATTTGGTTGGCCCTTGCACATTTATTCGGCTGAGTCATACGCTTCTGACACCTGTTTTCTACTGTATGTAATTTGGGACTCAACTGAGAGGAGTCCCAGAAACAGAAGAGATGAGATTTGCCGGCCACAAAGAGAGTTGGATGACAAAGCAGTTTAGGGGGTCATGAGAAGGACTTTGTATTTCTTTCTTAAAAAGTTAAGAAGCTGCTATAAGTTTCTGAGCAGAGCAGAGGTGATTACACTTCTCTCTGGAGAGGACAATGATTTTGTCTGTTGTATAGTGGGGCAAAGGATGTAAGCAGAACAGTTGGGATTGTTGAAGGTGACTTAGTTCTTGATGGTGGAAGAGAAGGGGTTAGATTCTGGGTGGTGCAAGCAGAGGAGGCAAAACTGATGTTGAGTAGGTGGGGAGCCTAAGAAAAAGAAAGAGTCCGACACTGACCGTGGTCTACCTGAAGCAGCAAACTGCTTTCAATTAGAAAGATGAGAAGGACCAAAGGAGAAGTGGTTTGGGCTTAGAGGTGGGGTTTGATAATTTGATCATGATAAATATTAACTGAGTTCAGATTGACAAGTAGCAAGATCAATATTCACTGACCCCAACACAGCACATATAAACACATGCTCTCATTGGCTTACATAAAGGCTAGAACTCTTACCTTTCATTCCCTTCTATTTTTAAAAAAGAAATAAATCTTTTTTTTCTTAATTTTTGTTTTAAAAATTGACGCAAAGTAAGGGCCTGCCAAATAGCTCAGTGGATTAAAGCACCTACAAGCAGGAGCAGGGGCAGGGGTTTGATCCCCAGGCCTGCCGTGCCAGCCCCGCCCCTGGGATGCACTGAGACAGTGAACGAGACTGGGTGCAGTAGCACACACCTGTAATCCCAGCACTTGGGAGGCTGTAAACAGGAGAATCACTATGAGTCCAATCTAGTAGCGAGACCCTGAACACCATGTAGACCCTTCCCTAAAATATAGGAAAAAAATTGACATGAAATAATTGGATGTATTTGTAGGGTACTGTGTTATGTTTCAACACAAGCATGCAATGTGTAATGCTCAGCTTAGGCTACCAGGAGCTCCCTCCACCTCAGACACTGATCACTCCTTTGGGTTAGGAACATTCAAAATCTCCTCTACTGGATATTTTGCAATAGACAATTAGGTACCATAGATACCTTTTTGTGTTCTATAAGGTTACAAGTTATTCCTTCTGTCCAAACATATCCCATGGAAAAAGCAAATCTTAGAGTTATTCCAACTATAATAGTTGTCCTAACATTTATCAGACTCAACATGCACGCCGTTGATATAGAAAGCACAGCTGAGGTTTGAAAGACATGTTGGCACCCTGAGTGTGTCAGACCTCACCCCTGGCTCCTCGCCTTGCCTCACTGCCCCAGGTCCCCTGGCTTGGCCCAGCACCAGGTCCTCCTCCTGCACAGCCCCTCTTTGCACCGACATGAGTGCCCCTCTGCTCTTGCCTGTCTGGAAAAAAAAGGCAGCCAACCCTGCAGGTGCCATGGCTGTCTCTGCACGTGGTGCTGAATTGAAATACTGTCAGGGAGCTGCGGAGGCTATGTGGGGGAGAGGGAAAACCTCATTTCAGTGAAGGCTTCAGTGAAAAGGATGAAAAGCCCTAAAGAAAACGTTAAATATTCAAGTCTCAGGAGGCCCATTCGGAGTTTTCCTACAGGGCGGGGATTCGAATCAGAATGGCCTGCTCTTCCATCCCAGCTCTTCCACTTGCTAGCAGTTGTGATCTTCCTGCTTCTATTATCAGGCTCTGCACTTTCAAATGGACTGAGAAATAAGGTGACTCATAGTTATGATGAAGTGGCATGCAGATGGAGGACTTCATGATTTGTGGGCTGTGGCACACGCTCAGAGAATATTGCACCCTTTCCTTCTATTCCAACCCCATCCCAAGGTTGAAGCATATAGATGTGACTGCATGTTGTTTATATTAGAAAATAACTCTGGGAGTTCTTATTGTTAGTTACTTAATCTAGGATCTCAACTATGTTGCCTCGCTCCAAGAACTCCTTGAGGTTCCCCATGTGTCTCCCCTGGAGCTCCCCTACTGCTGCACAGGCTTCTGCTGTGACCCCAGGAAGCCATATGAGGGCAGCACGGATCCAGGTCTACAGTTCTCTGTCTTGTAGCAAAGCACAAAAGAAAACAAAATGCATTCTCCCAGAGTCCCCAAAGCCGGCCACACTGCAATGCCAGGAGGCTTGGCCCCCATTGAGCCACCTCCCTCAGTGGATACACTCTCCCACACTGAAAGTAGATTCATCTTGTACCACATTCACTGAAAATAGGCAGAGACTGTGCCACCTTTGAACTTTCAGGATTCCTGAGTCACCACGTAGAAAACTGGCCAAGGCTTCTAGAGACAGGTGGAGATGTGAAGTAGAAGGGTCTGGAAATCACAAAAAAACACAGGTAGAGGGAGAGAAGATCAGCTGTCTCAGCGTCCCCAGTGGCATGTGACATCAGCTGGAGGAGGGACACAGAGCCCGCAGAAGAACAACCCAGCAGAGCCCAGTCACTCACAGAACCTCTGTTGTGGTCATGGTTTAGAAAGGAAAAGATTTAATACAGGACACATGATTTGTAGAATTATTTGACAACATTTACCCAAAGAGTCAAGTGCAGAAGTGTATAGGAGATCTGTCCATTCACTAAAGAGCCTGAGAATCCAGCCCAGGCCCTAGATCTCACAGCAATGTTCTGCACATTGCTTCCACCGGAAGGGCTAGAGCCCATGTCAATGTCTTTTAGCTGGAGCATGGAGCATGCAGTGTCTCATGCAAGATTGTTTCAGGGATCTGTGCTGGGAAGGTTGTGCGAGCTAGAAAGTCTGTGACAGGAAGATAAGGCATCTGTGCCAGCATGCTGAGAGATCTGCACTGCAGCCAAGGAGGATGCTCAAGGAAAGGCCCAGAGCTCCCCTAAAAAGAACTGAAGCCATCCTCAGTGACAGCAAGGACCCAAGTTCCTCCAGTGATCAGAGCATCTAAGTTCATATCAGGAAAACCAGCGTGATCAGCTTCTCTGGGAGCATCAACAGCGCATCATTTTCCCCTCCAGCTCTCCTTTTATGCTGTTGGCAACAATCTTCAGGCAGACCTTCCACACCCAGCACCTCGCTGATTCAGTTCAGCTGGGTGTTTCAAGCTGGCCTCTAGTTAATCCACCCCACCATGCAGCATCATAAAAAGGTGGTGCTGTCGTGCAACAGTAAGAAGACAGGCTTGCTTTTCCTCCTGTGTTTGGTTTGTCAGGGTCCCTGATGCCAGGACACGCTGTTTCTCTGACAAGAATTTTATGATGAGTACTAGCAAATAGGACCAGAGATACTATGCTCCCATTTTTTTACCTTTCCCTTAAGATTTCCTTCAGAAGTTTGATATTTCTTTCTCTTTCAGACAAGACCTACAGCCTAGTCTTTTGGTCTTTATCGGTGCCTAAGCCAACCTCAATTCAGGTCTCCCTGCTTTATAACCACTAAATGAGAGTGTAAAGTCATCTGCTTGGTTTTCCAATTATTTGTAAAGGTGGGGCCTCCCTATGAGTTGGGTATAGAAGATCACCTCGGGGCAGGAAGAAGGCTGAGGTACCCCGGGCTGTGAGCATCCTCAAATGCACCAATAATTTTTGAAGGATAATTAAATAATACATCTTGCTTGGCTGCCTGCTACTAATTGAAAAATTGTTCTGATTCATAAGTGCAATTTTATTTAAAAGAATCACTGAATCTCTAAGGAGTCTTTTGTCATTGTATATTCTCTCAAACAATGAACATTAACATCAACTAAAAGGCAAACCCATAAGATAGTTTGCCTTCACAAATAGGCCTCCTACTTACAATTACTATAGCAGAAAGCCTTGATCTCATCCAGCTCTTATTTTATTCATGAAGAAACTGCAGCTAAAAAATGAGGAGATGGCTCATAGGAAACCAGTCAATTTCCAAGCGAGTTCCAAAATGCAAGTGTTTCAGCCCTACAGGTGGCAACACAGGACCCCGCAGCTATATTTGAGGTAAAATACACCTTTACAAATTCATTTTTGAAACAATAATCATGAACTCAAGGGCAAATGAGTGGTTTGAATTTTTTTTTTTAATGTTGTATTTATACGAGTTTTCTTAGCTCTGGAGAATGGAACTCCTTCAGTATAACCACATCAGTCTCTTGCGGTCTACCAACTTGTGTTTCTTTCTACTTGCACAGACATCGGCAAATATTTATGGGACGTGAAGTAGATGGAGAATTTCTACTTTCCAGTGTGAAGCGCTGCTGTGCTGGTGGTGTGTGAGGCAGTGAGTTCACTCAGCAAATCCTGGAGGCAGCGAAGGATTTCTCTGGGCTCCCGGTGCCTCCCTAAAGGCAGACACTTTCAAGGGAACTCAAGTGTCAAGAACTTGCTCCCCGTAGAAGAGACTGAAAGTTGACACTAGGTCCAGACAGTCATGTGCTCTACAGAGAGCTGCTCTGGGCCATTTTCTTTACCTGAGAGACTGTATCTGTAGAACAAATTCACCTCTATTCAGACATTTCCTCTCCTTGCCTTCCCAGAACTTGAACCCCATTGCCTCCTCCTCAGAAGCCCCAAGCTCTCCTTCCTTTCTGTAGCTCAGGAGGCTAAGGGAGCTTCCACCTTCAGACTCATCTTTGAGTCATTTGGGATGACTGCCCTGTTTACGGGTATCATTTAAATATATTTTCTTCTTCTTAACTTACATCATGTCAATCTAATTCATGGCACAACTAAAGAACAATGCAGGCTTTTACTCCTCTATAAACATGGAGGAGTTTAAAGAAACCACTTCTCTTACATTTAAAGAAACCACTTGTTAGCCAGGCATGGTGGTGCACACCTGTAGTCGTAGCACTCAGAAGACTGAGGCAGGAAAATTGCTCTGAGTTAGAGGCCAGCCTGGGCTACAAAGTGAGGTCAAGGCCATCCTAAGCTACATAGTGAGACCCTGCCACCTCACATATACAAAAGGTGAAGAAGCCACATTTTGGGGCTTTAATATCTGCCCACTGAAGGCTCCCAGTCTAGGTATGGAGGAGGTAAGTGTGCAGGAAGTCAAATGTATCAAGACCCATCCTACCATACCTACGGCATGGGCAGACAGTCTCCTCAGGACCTCAGTGCCCATCTAGATCCATTTCCTCCTCCCGCAAGCTGTGACCCCAATGGCTCCCACTGGAGACCTTCTTTGGAAGACCATTCTTGGGCTCTGTAGACCCTTCACTGTCACACAAAGTCCCAAAGCCTAAGTAGCCTCAGGGACCCAAAGCCAATGACTGGCTTGCCTGCAGGAGGCACAGGTTCTACAGTAAACTAGCAATCCAGAGCTCCCTGTAAGGCTTGACTAAAAATCACATTCTGCTCTGAATTTGTCCTTTTCCTCATATGGCTCTTTTTAGGGTTAATCTCTGTGGCCTTATTTTCAGAGCAAGAAAAATCACAGGTTGGAAATCCCCTCCCTCCCTCTTACCAGGGAATGTGCTGCTTAGGACAACGTCCTTGCCTCCCTCAGTTATTTATCTGCCCGACCTTTCCTTGAAGACCTTACAGCAAAAGAAAATTGGTTTTCTCTCTGTGTACCTATGATTTAAACTCTGGGCCTCTGGCTGTGATGGATCCATCTGAGAGAGTTGATCAGCCTAGAAGTTGTGGTGAGTCTGGGAACCTGGGAATGTCTCCTAAGTGAGTCGGATGACAAGGGACAAGTTAAAGCACCACTGAGTCTGGAGGGCAAGGTAGGTACCCTGTCATCAGTGCATCTGGGGTCTGCAACCAAAGGCACCTCGGTCTACAATGGGGCTCACAGGTCAGATCACAGGCATATTAGAATTGTTCATGACTTCAAATGTGGGCTGGCCATAAGTGGGGTACAAATCTGGTGCTCCCACTATTTGCTGTGCCCACCCTGTACTGCCAGTAGAGGTCAAACTGCACAAGTTCAACTTCACTTACCTAACTCCAAAGAAATGGAAAAACAGAAAAGTACTTATCCTTGGGTCCTTAGGTACTATATGCCCAGGCTTTTATAGATGCATCCTGTAGGACATGAGAGACTATACAAAGCAACAGTAACAACCCCCCCCACACACACACACAGGTTATGGAGCCAGATTCTCAAAGACTGAATTCTGCATCTGTTCTGTGAGAAATGCAATCTGGGCAAATGTCTTAACCTGCTTTGCCTTTATTTACTTATCTATGAAATGAGGTTAATAAAACTACCCTCACTGACCAGCAAGGAGGAGCTGAGAAGTGTGTAGGGATAAACACCTGGCATAATGCCTGCAGCTTGGCAGTGTTTGCATGTCAATGAGCAGCCACGCATCAGGGATCTCATCTAGCTTTTAAATATTTATTTTATTATTTATTATTTATTTATTTAGTTGGTACAGGGTCTTGCTATGCAATTCTTACTCATAGTGATCCTCCTGTCTCAGCCTTCTCAGTGCTGGAATTACCGTTGTGTGCCACCACGCTTGGTTTCTGGGTGGGCATGGAGCGCCTGGGGTTCCAGGGCCAGCATGGAGTGTACTGGGGATGGAACTGGGGTCTTTGTGCTTTCCATGGAAGTGCTTAGACCGCCTAGCTATTTCCCCAGCTCCCATCTAGTCTCATAGATAAGTAAACTGAGGCTCAAAGAGGTTAAGAAAGTTGGCTCAGATTATGCAAGCAACTCTTTAACAAGTCTTACCAAAGGCTCGCTGTGTATTTGCTGGGAAATGGTACTGGCAGCAGATAAATGGAAAACCCATGGCTGCTCCACACCCCAGCCAGAAATATGGGATATTCCATTATAATCACTTTATTATATCATGGCTTTCAAGTGATTCACAAAGACATAAATCCAGGACCAGCAGATACAGATTTTATGAGTTCAAAGATAGACTTCTAATTAGCACCTATGTCATTTATCTGTGAATGGATGACTTTTTAAAATTTAAAAAAAATCTTTCCTACTTTTTTTTTGTAGGCTAAATATTTCTTTTGAAACTGCATCTCTTCTATTAATTTGCTTAATAGGGTTCTGACTTTGATTTCAAGAACAGGCATTGCTCCAGGGAGCTCACATCTCGAATTTCGGGGATGACAGTGAGGTCTCATTAATGAGGACTAATTGTGGGAGGATAAGGCTGAGTTAGGGAGAAATCACCCCTGAAGATCTGGTGCCCCACTTTGTCATCGAAATCATAGAATCATTCGACCCAGGTCACAAAAGTCATTCATCCATTTACCCATTCAACAGTCCTTGAGTTTTAGGAATGGATGTGAATGTTCTAAAATTATCGGAATAACTATTTGAATGTAAATGACTGATTTTAAAATGCTTCAGGAGGCTGGAAAAATTAGTTATTCTAGGGACTGAAAATATTTCTTCTCCAAGTCTTGCTTATCCTATTCGTTTCATTTCACAAATTTATTCATTTACTTATTTGTTTCTTTTGTGGTATTGAGAACTGAACCCACGGCCCCTGTGCCGAGCTGCCTTCCCAGCCTTTCTTTGGTTTTTATTTGGAGCCAAAGTCTTGCTAAGTCATTCAGTTGCTCAGGCTAGGCTTACACTTTCTTTCTCTTTCTTTCTTTCTTTCTTTCTTTCTTTCTTTCTTTCTTTCTTTCTTTCTTT
>NDGN011550072.1:2238-16297 GCA_002564285.1 Tympanoctomys barrerae | reverse complement strand
TTTCTTTCTTTCTTTCTTTCTTTCTTTCTTTCTTTCTTTGGTGGAACCGGGGATTGAACTCAGACCTTTTTGCTTGCCAGGCAAGCGCTTATTCTACTGAGCCATCTCCCTGGCCCAAAAACTTCCTTGAGATATTGCGGTAAATATTTTCCTTGGACGCATCCTAAACTATCAAGGACCTGAACTCAGTTCCTCCATTTCCCTCCTTCTGTGTCCTCATCCTTTCACTCTTTAATATCTCTCACCACATCTGCCATTTTATCTCTACATGACTATGGTTGATTGAGCAGAACTCAAAAACTAGGAAATGGGGGCCAAATAGCAAAGCTGGAAAAATAGATCCCCACCCCAGCCCTGCTTTCCTACTGGGCAGAGATCCGCTGTGCCATCTGAGGCCTGAAACTGATCCAGCTCCTGGAAATGGCATTTCTTCGCAGTGCCCATGGCCACCGCTGCAGGATCCCAGGCGGTCAGCATGCATCTCACTCACACTGCGCCCCCACTGTGCGCCTGCCTCCAAGCGCAAGCTCATAAGCTGCGTGGCACTGGGTTGACAGAGAACGAGTGAACGAGCAGCAGTCTGAATAAATGAACTCCCAGCACAAGAGCAGAGCCATCCTATTCATTTTCTTCCAGCTCTAGAATCTATCACCAAAGCCTCAGACACTTGGAAGTGTCTAGCAGAGCCTGACAGGGGAGAAGAAAACCACTTGCTTCTCCTTCTCAAGAGACCTTTGAGGGGTAGAGACATATCAACTGTCTGGGGAGCTCTTGTTTTCAGTGAATAGCTGCCACTGGAATGCTGCGCAGCAGAGGGACCTACAGCATCATACGGGAGACTTGCAATGCCGTGGAATTGAATGTTGGAGGGACGGGTGGGGCGCTGAGTATCAAGAAGGATAGGAAAATAGAGGTTGAAACAAACTCGTTGGGCATCAAGCATTCATACAGTTTGAGCAACATTTCTCTTTCACCTGAGGCCCAGAAAGAAATTTCCATGCTTTTCCTCTCCACAATAGAGTTCTCCTGGGACTTAATTGGTAAGTATATAGAAGGAGCTGAGGATTTAATATACAGAAACTTGACAGGAAGAATCTCACATGTATGTGTGGTGGTGGTGGTGGGGGGGGTGTTTAGGGTAAGCCCCTGAGGAAAACTGAGCTGTAGAAGGTCCACACATTTCCTGGCTCATCCTTGAAACAGTTCAGCCTCTGCTTGCTGCATCACTGTAAAATACTCCAACGTGGGTCTGTCTCTCCTTCAGCTGGGTCCTCACACTCCCTTGGGAAAGCTGGCCTCAGAGCAAGATGATGCTTAAAGTAGCTCATCAAATAAAGACAGCCACAAGTTTGAGTTAGGGGAGCTGTTGTCATATGTGTGTCCCACTGGGAAGGCCGGATGCACAGAAAGCTGAAAGGTGGCTGACAATCAAAGACAAATGGAGATATATATAAAAGGTGTGGTACATACATGAAACAAACCATAACATTCTTGAAAATTTAGCTAGAAAGTACTATGGTCATACCCATTACCAGTGCACATACTCTTAATCCAGCAATTCTACCTCAAGAGACTTATCCTACAGAGGGGCTCACATACATGAGAAGAAAGATCTGTGTATAGTTATTCACTGTGACATTAACTGTAAGTTCCAAAGCATAGAAACAACCTCAGAGTAGAAAAGGGTGCAGTTAAATAGTTTGTGGCACAGGTGTTGTGTTGGCTTGTGTCTAGATGTACTCCCAAGCCTCATGCCATCATAGGGGGGGTCTTTCTCAGAGGTGGGTGCATCTGCAGTGTTTCGGTGGGATTGATTCATGGTGCAATGCAGGATCATGGGCACTAGGGCTAAGGGTGTGAGTGCTACCCACCCGCAATAGCCTGAATAAGATGTAAGGGATGGGGCTGGTGAGATAGCTTAGCAGTCTAAGCATTTGCCTGGCAAGCACAGGGACCAGGCTTTCATCCTGGCACCGCATGCCATGCCGACTCTGCACCTCAGTGCACTGAGCTGGCCACCCAGACTGAGCATGGTGGTGGACGTCTGTAATCCCAGTGCTGAGGAGGCTGAAAAACAGGAAGATCACTACGAGTCCAAGCTGCGTGGTGAGACCCTCTACCAAATACATTAATATTTTACCAAATGTCATTGGTGTCTTTGTGTCTTCTTCCAAAGAAGCTTAGTTTACGCTATGACAATTCACTTAGAGCCCAACACTTGCCCTTTCCATGTAACAAAATGACCCTCTACCAAATATTTTTAATGTATATTTTTAATATGTATATGATAGAAAGAACAGTGGTTGACCCTTCTGTTGCTTTGCTACCTTCTGCCTACCATGAACTGCTTCTCCTCTGCGATGCCTGTCTGTCATTCCATCCTGCCAAGTGATTATGGACTAAAATCTCTACCAATTGTGAGCTAAATAAACCTTTTCTCCTTTAACTTTGAGTGTCGTGTATTTTGACTCAGCAACGAGAGAAAAGTAACTAAGACTGTAGTTCAATGGACTTCCATGAAGGAAAAAAAGATTGGCCTGGTTCATTCAGCCTGTTCTAGATTCCTCCTCCTTGCCAGGTGTTGTTCCAGGTGGTGAACAAAAGGGTTCAAAGTCCCTGCTGGACGGAGTTTAGCTTCCGGTGGGAAATGTCTCTCTTTAAGTGCAGACAAAGAAGAATCTCCAGGATCTTTTGTTACACGGAAAGGGCAAGTGTTGGGCTCTAAGGGAATTGTCATAGCATAGACTAAGCTTCTTTGGAAGAAGACACAAAGACGCCAATGACATGACAGCCTCTGCTAGAAGACAAGAGAGCTTTCCTGTTTTCTATATTCTTTGGATGTTGAGCCATGCAGAGGCTCCCTATATCCTCCTCCAGGTATCATTTCAGTTTGCATCTGAAAAGGTAGCTATTGCTCACTCTGTCTTTTCAATCCCAACTCCAACCTCTGGAGAGATGAAAGAGGCCCATTGTAAGCAAGAAGGCTCTTCTATCTCCAACTAGTTGCAATTCTTTCTCCATGTGTTTGTGTGGATATGTACTTACATGTGTGTATTGACTGGTGACCAATCAACCCTGCTTGTCTGGGACTTTCTTAGTTTAGTTACTGAAAGTCCTGTATCCTGGAAAATGCTCAACGCTGGGTAACTAAGGCAGCTGACCACTTATTTATGCCCTTGACAGGAGGGAGGAGATGGAAACATCACCTGTATAGTCTCCGGAAACATCACCTGTATAGTCTTTCCTGTCTAAGTTCCTCACCCTTCTGGCACTGTATTCAGAAGTCCCCAGGATATGGCTCCTCTACTGTCTAGGGATATGACTTGTCTCTGAGCCTCTGTACTTATCAGAAAAATAGGTCTAACAATCTTCCCATCCTGCCATTGTGAGTGACCTACTGTCCTTTCTCTATTTATCACTCTCCTGCGTTCTCAGCTGAGTTTCCTGGTTTTGCAGTGCTAGGGATTGAGTCCAGGGTTTCATGCATGTTAAGCGAGTGATCTATCATGAGCTACACCCCAGCCACAAGCCAAGCTGCCAGACTCCTTGCAGTAATTACTCTCTCCCCTTTTCTTAGAACTGTTCGCCAAGTCCCAACCAGGTTAGATACAGTTATCTTCCTAGTCTTTGCCTGAACCTGAGAAGAAAATGCAGTTGAAGAAAAACACAGTCGTGCAGAGTGATCTCGCCTTCCATTGAGATCAAAAATGTCCAGCAAGCCCTTGGCCCTGCACAACAAATCCTCATTTCCCAGATCAATTCATTCTCTTATTCTTAAGTGTGACTATTTCACACTCTTTTCTCCTCTATATCTCAGTCTTGATTCAAGACCTTGAATCTGATTTTACTAAGAAAAAAATAAAAATAAATAAACAATGAGAAGAGAACTGTCATCTTCCCTCCCTGCAAGGAACAGCCTGTTCTATCATGTTCTCAGCTTCCTGTTACACCAGATGAGCAGTCTGGACTCTGTCTGAAGCCAGCCTTTCTTCTATACCCCTGGGCTCCACCCCTCTCACTAGCTTAGCACTGTGGCCTCTGGGATGATCATTTATTCCCGCTGCCACCTCAGGCCCCTCTCCCTCCTTCTGGAATCACTGCCATCTCTGTGCAGGTAACCTAGCTCCTCTAATCTCATTTTTTGCTTCCCTCTCTTACCTGGGTCACTGTGAGGGATTAAGTTCTATACCTTTCAAGCCCAACGTGGATGCCTCATTCTAGTGTGACACAGACCTAGAATTCATTAAGGGAGTGTTACGGTTTCTGTTTAGATGTTCTCCAAGAGCCCAGTGGCCTCATGAGCCAGGTGTTAGGAGGGGATTCAATTATGGGAGTTTAAACTTGCTCTTAAGAGGTGGGGTCTGCTCCGAAGAGGCGGGTCACAGGAGCTGGGACCTGAAAGGGTTTAGCTCCCTGTCCACAGTCTCCCTTCACTGTTTCCTGACTGCCATGGCCTGAGAAGATCTCCTCTGTACTGCTGAAGTCCCTAAAATCATGACACAAAATAAATCTCTCCTTTTAGTCATGGGTATCATGTATTTTGCCCTAGTGATGAGAAAAAGGGCCTAAGATGGGACAATTAAGTTGTCCTTCTAAGAAAACAACTGTAGAGCTCTCTGGATTTTACATAAGGAAAAGTCCATATGAAAGAGCAGTCAGATATCCATCAGCCAGTCAAGGAAACTTCTCAGCAGACACCAACCCTGCTGGAACCTTAACCTTAGGCTTCTAGCTGTAAGACAACAACTGCCATTTCACCTGCCCTGTTTGTGGTCTCTAGCTAGGCCAGTGCAGGCAGCCTCGCATATTCACTGCACCTGGCCACTCTGACTGTCCCACTCTTTGTCCAAACTTCCAAGTTCATTCCTGGTGGGAAACACCTGCCATTGCTCTGCCAGCACCGCTCCTTTCCAGGTCCCTGCACAGTTCTCTTCCCTCTGTGCTGACAGTCAGCCTGCTCTCAGCTCTTACCATTTCTTCTGATTGGTGTATCAAAATTAGCACCCCTAGCTTTAACTTTCTCACACTGCCTTATTTTTCTTCCTCTTGCTTGCCTTAGCCTAGCAGTGCTAGGAGAAGAAGAGAGCCTCCAGGAAGAAGTATTGCTCCCTCTCCCTTCATCCTATGCAGATGGGACCTAGAAGGCATTCACCGAGCCTTTCTTCAGTGCAAAGTGGCAGTGTCAGGGCACTGAGTCTTGTCCTATGCAGGAACTCAGCAAAGAGTACTCCTTGGGGAGGCAATCTGGGGACATACTCCAGGTGACCTTAGACATAAGGTCCTCTAGGGAAGGGCCCAGGAAAGATACAGGATAGAGCTGGGGAAGAAAGAAAACCCTAGCTTATGGTAGAGTAGGGGTTGTATGGGAAATACCACAGATCTGCCCTGGATTGACACTCTCCCATCAAGAAAAGACCCAGGGGATTTTGTGGTGGTAAGAATCCTTACTGGTATTAGTGAAGCCCCTATGAGAAAGCTAAATCCATTCTACAAAGTCCAGGACAATATCTTAACACTTCAGGTAGGAGCTCATGGCCGTGCTATGAGTCAATGGCTTTCTTCCTGTTGGACCCAACCCAGATTTTCCTATGAACCAGCATACAATCCTGTACTCTAAAACCACCATGGATGACATAAGCCTTATTTTTTTTCCTTGGGGAACTTTACCATTCTTTTTTCATCTTTAGAGCTTAAGATTTCTATTTCCAAATATAATACTCTTTGGATGGATGGATGGATGGATGGATGGATGGATGGATGGATGAAATAGACCCTCAATGTCATTGTCTCCTTCCTGACCTCTGGTTCATACCTTTACTTTTAAGGTTGTCATCCAGAACATTTCTTGGAATTCTTCTATCCTAAATGTCTAATATAAGCAAAATAGTAAAGGTAGGAAACGAATCTTCAGTAAGTGTTTGCTGGCAGAATGAATCAACAAAGTCCTGCTCTCCATGGGGCTGGGGCTGCAGGAAGGCCACCAGGGGAATTTATTTTTCCTCCCACAATGAGAGAAAAGATTATGAAGTAGAAAATCATCCTGCCATTGCAGAGGAAAGTGAGGTCTTGGTGGGGTCAATCCAATGCCTCAGGCAGCGATAAAAGTCCTGCCTGCTATAATTCCCACTCTGTGAAATTATTAAAATCCCATCTTTTATCATGCAGACATTTGGAAAGGAAATACATTTTCTACTGCTAGCGACCTTTATGCTCCTGGCTTAAACTCGAGCTGCTCTGCACTTGGTCCCCTCCAGGACAGCTCCTGCCTCAATGCCCCTTGCCAGCCCCAGAGGACAGTGAAACCCTCAGGGGCCTCCTTCTTATGGGACGAGTACTTTTAGTCGGCTGAGTGGACAGGCTATGATCCCCTGGTAATTTACTGACTGTCATTTATCTTTTTTTTTTTACATTTTTTTTATTATAAAAGCAATACAAGCTTGTAAAAAGTCAAATAATAGAGAACCATATAAAGAAAAGTTGAAGAACCTTCCTGCTTTTCCTGCCAATTGTGCTCTCCTCACCAAGAATATTAAAGAGTGACCTTTCCACTGTTTCTTATCTTATATAAATGTCATGTAAGGGGACTATGCAATTGCACCTTAAATGGAATTATACCTGGTGCTTAACACTAAAACCACCTTTAATATACTAAGATGTGTATCGCAGCCAAGTCGGTGACATGTTTTAGTCAATACACATGGATCTGATGCACTCTTTAAAAAGGGGGGAAGGCTGATAGCTCATCTGCATGAGCACCTGCCTAACAAACACAAGGTCCTGAGTTCAATCTCCAGTACAAAAAAAAAAAAAAAAAAGTTGTGGCATACCTGAGATACCCTGAAGTATATGATTTGGTGAATTGCCATTCATAACACTATCTTTCCTTTTTGTTTTCATTTTTTGAGACAGGGTCTTACTGTGTAGTTCAGGCTAGACTTGTAGCCCAGAGTGGCTTCAAACTCATGGAAGTCCTCCTGCCCCAGCCTACTAAGTTCTGGGATTACACGCATGTACCACCATGCTCACTTGATAGCAAACTTCTTAGTATTATGTAATAATCTGTTGTTTGGATGCACATGTATCATCTACTTCCCCCATCAGTAAATGTTGAAATTGCCCCTTTTTGTTGTTGTTAATACAAGTCATGTTACAACTCTCTCCCCTAAATTTACCCTACATATTTATCTTCATAAATTGAGGTTTTGTTTTTTTGAGTAGAAGAGTACCAGTAGGCTTGTTTATCAAAAGATTTGCTCATCTTACCTTCTCCCCTCCCCCAGGAACTGGCATTTATTATCAAAGTCATATTTGATGTCAACAAGATGCCACAACTACAAAAGAAATTGTGCACATTGCAATCTCAATGCAAACAGTCAAATGGAACCCCCCAGTCATTAAAAAAGTAATTCAAATTACCCAAAAAAGCAACTGAATTTTAAAAATATCTTTATACATCTAACCAACAAATTAAAATGGTTAATAAGAAAAAATACAAATTCAGAGGTCTGGTATTGATATTTTAAAAAGGCAACTGTATAAGCATTTCTATCGATCCGAACATCAATCTCTTGGCCACTCAGCTTCACGCCATTCATCATCTGGCAGTCTCTCTCAGCCAACTCTGGGGATTCAAACTTAACCACACCACACCCCTTGGGCTTCCCATTCTTCATCTTGATGTCAGCGTACAGCACATGGCCACATTTGTTGAATTTGTCCTTTAGCATCTTCTATGTAAGATCAAATGGGAGATCTCTGGCAAGCCTTCCTGGCCACCCCAGGAGTGTGACCTCCAGCTCCACCAAAGGACCCTGTGAAGCTTCCTCCAAAGTTTCCATGTTCCATCTCAATGGTGTGGTCAAAGCTGGCACCACTACCTCCACCCATGGCCAGGCTCATGCGCTCTATGCCAGTGCCCAGGGCTGGGCCTATAGTGGGGCCCATCTGCTCCAGGATGTTGGCGCCCATCTGCTCCAGGTCGGTGGCCATGTGATCCATCACAGGGCCCATCTGATCCAGGCTGGCCCTCATGTCATCTTACCTTCTAATCAGTCCCATCAGATTCATTTCCCAAATTATCATCCTCAAACATGGGTTGGATGAGTTAATACTCTTCAACACAGACTCTCTCCTAAGGGAGATATTTTAAGTTTCTCATGTTTGCATAGCTTTAGAGACATTGTCAGAATTTTAAGTCTGGGTTTGAATATCAGTTTCTAGAATTTTCAATTTAAATTTTACTAATTGCAAACTAATTATGAACTGAGTCAGGTTACATAATTTCTCTGATCCTCTGTTTCCTTATCTGAGACAGGGTTATAAAGAGTATCCCACTCATTCATTGGATTGTGAAGGTTAAGAGAAAGTCAGTCCTGGTGTGGTGGTGCGTACCTATAATTCCAGCCCTCTGGGAGGCTGAGGCAGCAGGACTCTAAGTTCAAACTAGTGATTTAGTGAGGCCCTCTCTCAAAACAAAACAAAAAAAAATTTGAAAAGGAGGGCTATAGCTCCATGTGAAGTGCCTGAGTTCAATCCAATACAGAAAAATAAAAAGTCATATATAAAGCACATCTAGCAGTGCATAGAATATCTCCCTTGGACCCTGGTTGCTTCTCTTGAGTATATGCTTAATCTATGGAAAAGCACCCATTTGTATGCAGTGTCCATTCCACTCAGGTCCAGGAGATGCTAACTTATTTGGAAATACACAAACCCCCAGTTAGACTTAAAAATAACTTGCGATAGGAGCTTGGAAACAAATAATATGGCTGTAGTGCAAGTGGACATGATAAACAACTATTTCCTCCCCAGCCCACTGAACTTGACCAGAGGGAGGAAAATACTCAGCTGAGTGGCACCACAAGGAATATGCAGTACAACTGTGGGTAAACTTTAATAGTTGGCTGGTTTAGCATACTTCCATCCACATACAGGCCAATCTCTAAGCAATTGAGGTTATTAACCACAGTACCAAAAGGCAGGTCATGAATTTTGTGCCAGGTAGACCCTCTTGGGCCACCAGCAATATGAGGACCTTGCATCTAGAGGCTGGTTGAGAGAACATCTATTCTAGAACCCCATTCAAACCCAGAGCTCCTGCCTGGCCCATTCGCTGGAGGACTGAGAATGGAGAATTCACCAGTCCCAGGACAGTCCGCTCCTCCTTTACATTGTTGTTCTCATTAGACAGATTTTCCATGGTGCTTTACGAGACATGGCTAGTGTGACACCCAGTGCCCCAAGACTCTCTTCCATGTATCTCCATGGAGCTCCAAAGGCTGACACGCACCTTTTTTGCATTGCCTATGGTCTGCCCGAACCTAATTTGCACACTAACATAAAGGTGTCTGAGATATAAATATTTAGCTCACAGTCTCAGGTGAGATCATTGGTGGGGCATCAATTTGGAGGGTTTCCCTGAAGCATGAACCCAAGTTACCTACAGCGGTAGCTGTTTAACGTCTTGTTCCTACTGAGCTGCCTTCCTCCCTCCTCCCCTTTTGCTATCCTTGCACCTCCCAAGTAGATGACTTGCATCCAGTGCTTGTCTCAGGGTTCCTTCCAGGTGAGGAGGTGCTTGAGGTCTCACCTACTATGATGCCTAACTTGCCTCTTAAGTTTACACCCACTGGTTCTTAGTTTTCCAGCCCTTCCATTCAGAACCAATCAAGTCTTATCAAATCTCCACACTGCAGTTCTTCCTGGGCCTAATGTCAGCTCCTCTTTAAGGCTGAACATTTCCACGTCCTTGGCTTATTGGCCACAGACTGGCCTTGACCCTGAAATGATGCCTGAGCCATCACTGAAGTTTTCATGAAGGGAAAGACCAAAGGCCTTTCTTAATTACAATGGTCTTTTTGTCCTGGTTTGCCTGTGTCTGAGGTTCAAATAAGACCAGTTCCAGCAGCTGTGAAGTTGGCAGAATGATCTTGCTGTGAAGGTAGAGTTCAAAGAAGACAGAGCTTCCAAAATGAAATGTGCTTTGTTTCATGATGAAGAATGAAGGGCAGCAAAATTTTAGGAAGATGTTAAAGTTCATGTGACAAATGAATCAACACACTGAAGTCTGTGTCAGGGAAGAAGAGTTTCCACATTTATGATTCCCAATCAGATCCTTTGATTAAAGCAGGGGAAGGGATTGGCCTTGTCCTTGATCAGCTTTTGTCCAAAGGAAAAGTAAGAAAATGTGGGTGGAAGCCAAGAACATTGAAATTCAAGTCTTGGCTCTGTCACATAGATCCATGCCTTGTGGCTCATCCTTTCATAAACTTGTGGGGGACAGTTGAGAAAAATTCTATGAAACATTTAGCAAGGATGACAACAGATCTTGACACATCCAAAGCACCCAGTACATGAGATCAGAAGAGAAAGAAGAGTAGATGTTGCAGAAAGATTAATCAATGAAAGTGCAGAGTGAGTCCTGATCTTCTCATTTGAGGCCAGAGCTCCCACACAGACATCTCTACAGAAAACTGAAGACCTGGCTGATAAGCTCCACTCTTCAAGAGGTTCTGAGAGTACTCAGGTTGTATCACTGTGTTAGACACTGACAGTAGCTACCAGTACCATGTAGGCTAGAACATGGGGCAATATGTATATCAACCACATTAACAGGATAAAGAGTGAAAGAAAATAGACAGAGAAGTGAGACCATCAGAGAACTACTACTGGAACCCCAAGATAGGGAGTTTCCAGGTGGCCACTCAGTTTGATTTAAACCTTGAGAATTGACTAAAATAGTAGACATAGCAAACCAAGTGTGTTGGAGGAAGAGGAAGCCCTACCACCCAAGAGTCCAAATGTGGTGATATGACATTTCACTGTAGCAAGAGCCAGTGACAAGGAAACCATAAATCAGATGGGAAAGGCAGCTTGGGAAGAACTCTTCTCCCCTCCTTTAAGGCAGGATGAGGAGGAGTTCCTGCATACAATGACATGCACCTTTATCCAAACCATTCATCTCTTTTAGAAATTTAATTGTGTGTGGTTCAGCTTCCACCATGGGGGATGGGACATGATTCTGGGACCAGATGGCCCTGGGTAGGCTTCTCTAAGCCTCTGTTAGCTTCTCTGAAAACAGAGCTGCCATTGCCTCGTCAACAGTATCATTGCAAGGAGTGCGCGCGCGCACACACACACACACACACACACACACACCTTGTGTCTGAATTAAGATTTCTAGCACCCCAAGTGACTTTCTCCGCTGCAAATCCAGCCAGCTCTGTGTGTTGGCTGCCAGAAGGAACACTGGGTCAGTAGGTAAAAAACAAAAGTCTTGTGAGCACATGGAGCTGTCAAAGGCAGGCTAAAGGAGCAAGGAGAGGAGAGACCTGACTTCTAAGGCCTCGAAACCTGAAGTTTCTTAGTCCCTCTTGTTAGGCCAAGAAGGACCAGCGGATTGGAAAACATTTCCTTCTTGGAATTAATGTATTTGCTCTGTTTTCTAGTTCTTCCTTCTGTGCATCACTGACAGTTTCTGGGAACTGTGTTCCTCACTGAGGAAAAGGGGAAAGTCAGTATTCACCGTGCCTGCCACACAGGGCTGATAGGAAGATTAAATCAAAGGAGAGAGTTAAGCCTGGCGTGGATGGTGGTGTGCTTCCCAGGCATGAGCCTGGTGTTTGGGCCTCTTAGCCTCAGACATCAGTGGAAGATTCCCAATTTAACACCCCAGAGATTTGGGAGGAGGACATAAAGATGAGACAGTGCAGATGCTGGGTGATAGAAGAGTCCCTGGAACCTGGGCTGGCATTGAGCAACATCCCTGGGCCCTGCAGGTAGCCAGAGTGATCTATCTAGGCTTCCAAAATGTTTGTGTTTGCCTGTGATAACACTGACAGTGACAGACAGGGGCAATTCCCTCCTGCCCTCCTCAGATATCACTGTCAAGCCCAGCCCTGAGCCAGCAGCCCAGGCTAAGGCAGACTACAGCACTGGTTCTTGATGGTTTTTCAGATGCCTTGAGGCCCTGTGCCAGGTGTCTTGCCAGGGTTTGAACAGGTGATCTGTATGAACCAATGGATAGAAATAAGGTGAGCCAGGAATCCTTGGTTGGGTGGCTGGACTGTAAGGAGCAGTGGTTGGCAAGAACTTGTAGGTTGAAGGAAAGTGCCAGGGTTGTCATCATCTTCAGTGACAAGGGTCAGCAGTCAAAAGGCTGGGCCTGCCTGGACCCGGAGGTCTTCCAGGTAACAGCCAGCTGGCCCCTGGGGACTCTGAGGAAACTGTGCTTACAAATAGATCTTGCTTGAGCACAGACAGAAAATGTGTAAAGGTCAGTGATAGACCAAGGTCTCCTAGGCATTCAAATGAATCTGGATATGAGAAAGCAAGAGTGGAACTTGACCCATCTACTTCCATGTTCTCCTACCTGTCTACTCCTTGTCTGTTCCTTATGCTTCTGCTATAAGGACACAGTTGTAGCTCTGCATTGTGCCCTGGTTGCAGAGCCACTTGGCTGGCTCCTATCTGTTCTCAGAAGCAGTTGAAGCAGAACTTCTTGACTCTATTTCCCCATTTCTCTACTGCCTAAGGTTCAATGGAACCTTTTTCTCCCTTTTCTACCTATAGTATGTTGGAAAATTGGCTTGTCGTTTTGAGCTCCTGTAGAAGGAGCTAAAGCAACAGAGCCATATTTAACTTATCATCTTCTATTTTATAGGTTCCCAGAGTAAAGCTCAATAACTTTTGATGAGCACATACATGGATGGGGAGTAAATTAATGGAATGATAACATAACTCCCATATGTAACTTGTGGTTTTATGTGGAATGCTTCTTCTTCTGGCATTTGAGAAATGGGCAGAGTGTCCCAGATCACAGATGTCTCCAACCATAAAGGAGTTTGATGTCAAATGGTCACAAATAAAGACAGTGGGGATTCCCTATGAAGAACCAGAACCCTACCATCATCCACCCCCATATCTAGGTTGAAGATGGGTGTAATACCCATAAGGGTTAGCTTACCAGAGAAGTAAAAGTAAAAAGACACTGAAAGAGAGTTCTGTGAAAATTGCTGTCATCCTAAGAACAATGCTTGCTGTAGAACAGCATCAAAGTCTTGACCCTCCAGGGAATAGCCTTGATTGAGTGTCTTAGTCCAGTTACCAAACAGAGAAACAGTAGAATAACAACAGTGAGGCCTGGAAACTAAGGAAGAGAGTCAGGATCCAGAGTTGCTCTAGTATGTTGCCTAAAGTACTCAATCATCAATAAAAGTTACAAGCCAGGCAGGGAACCAGCAATATGCAAACCATATACAAGGGAAAAATTTCAAGTATCGAAATTGCGCAGGAAGGGGATCAGATGTCAGATTTAACAGACAAAGATTTCAAAGTAGCTATACAAATATTCAAAGAGGGAGAAATTATGAAAAAAAATCAAATGGAATTGTGGAGTTGTCAACTAAATCAACCAAAATGAAGACTAATTAGCAGCAGTAGATTTGAATGAGCAGAAGAAAAAAATGAGCAAATTTGAGAATAGATCAACAGAAAAATAGAACGAAGAAAAATTAGCCCCAGAGAAATGTGGGATATTTCTAAGTGAACCAACTGTGCTTAGTGGAAGGAGATAGAGGCAGAAAGATATACCAAGTAATCATGCAATGCTCAATTTGTGAAAAACTTTCATGAAACACCCAAGGAACCCAGCAAACTCCAACTAGGGCAAATGAAAAAAGGGCAACATGCAGGTACCTCGCAGTAAAAGCTCTCAATATCAGAGATCTTAGAAGTAAGAAAACAATGATTCATCATCTATAACGGAGCCCCAATAAGATCAATGGCTAAATTTCCACAAGAAACAATGAGGTGAATGACATTTTAAGCGCATGAAGTGAAACAAAAACTTTTTATCAGTAGCTTAACATCAAAGAAAAACTATCCTTAATAAAAAGCAGGTGAAGCAAAGGCATTTCCAAGTCAGTAAAAACGGGCAGAACTCATTGCCACGCTCACCTTAAAGAAAAATAATATTGGAGGACATGTCTCTTGCTGAAAATAGATCCAAAGAGTGAGAATGACAGAGAGAGAGAGAGAGAGAGAGAGAGAGAGAGAGAGA
>NDGN011550060.1:4930-20255 GCA_002564285.1 Tympanoctomys barrerae | reverse complement strand
AAATCCTCAAAGAGGCAATCTTAAGTATTTTTTATTATTAAAAATAAAAACAAGGGGGCTGGGGAGATGGCTCAGTGGATAAGGGCTTGCCTAGCAAGCTCAAGGGCCTGAGTTTAATCCCCGGTTCCACTAAAAAAAAAAAAAGAAAAAGAAAAAGAAGACAAAAAGGAGACGTTTAACATCCCAGTGAATGTGTTGGTTGGGTTGTTATTTTAAGCAAGTGGTAAGGTTAGGGTAGTAACGTAAAAGTGACTGGAGATCAAGAAATGGATGAGGGGTCCTGAGCAGCACACAGACAACATAGAGGAGAAGACGCAACCTCACGAAACCCCAAGCTAGTGCTGAGGCAGCTTCTGGGGTGCTCCTCACCACAGACTGCGGCAAAATGGACTGCAGGTAAGAGGAGGGACATGCACGAAGGGATCTGGACACAGAAAGTGTGACAGGATGGAAGGAAGGAGCTGATGGGACTTTTCAGGAAAACAGGCAAGGAGCAAAAGGTCATCCCCTATCCCCTAAGAAAAGTGGTAGCAGATACAAGTAAGGCCTCAGGTGAAAAAAGCATATATTTTTGGGACTTAACATCACATTCATTTTCAAAAAGTCTGCACCCGAGTGTGGGTCTGGTTCTCTCCTTATTAGGGCTACAAAACTCTTGCATTGCATATTTGTGATTGTTCACATCTTTCTTCCCTACTTTCCTAGCTTGTTTCATTTACTGCTTATTTCATTTGAGCCCCAATTTCTTTTAGTGTCCCTCTTAATTAGCAATCCATACCGACATTTTAAAATTTTTTCTACATTTCTTGTATTTTATGCATTTGTAACTATTCTCTTTATACTATTAAATGAGACTGACATTTTTTTATCCTTGTTCCTGGCTCTGTGCAAATCAGATTAAAATTATAAATTTCTGTCAATAAGGAAGGGATTTATAATATCAAGACATTTAATTCATTCTTACTGGAAAAAATGACTAGTACTGAAAAGTTTTACTTATTTTATATTGTGAGTTATTTAAAATATGGAAAACAACATGGAGATTCATTTTATTAGCAGTGGAATGAGTGATAGTTCAGCTAAATTTATATTGGACTCAGGGAAGAGTGTATATGCCAATTATAAAGGGACCTGAGGCTGAATTTGCGCACTGCGCACCATTTGAAAATGGTGAAACACTAAATAAATACTCAGATGGATTTAAAATTTTAGACACATCATTTTTATTTTTATGGCATAAAAAAATCATTATCCATGGTCAAAAGGTCTCCTGTCACTGCTAGGTTGATTCACAGGCTGTATACTGTTGACATGGCTTTAGATGTGTTCATAAAATCTGAAAAAAAAATCAGCTAGTCATCTAGTCATCTAGATGCTTGATAGGATATGTAATGTTGCTCATATTCAGTTTTATATTCCCAAACCTTATTCCAATATTGAGTTCCTGCAGCTCCAAAAATTTTCTTTTAATCTTCTCCGCCTCCAAAACCAGAATCTATTACAAGCAAATTTCATTCTGTTTTCCACCTAGAAGCATCATACTCATATCTCCTAACTCCTTGTACCAGGAAATACAGACATTTAAGTATCTCTAGTCTTCTCCTGCTCCCTACCAAGGATCCTCACCCTACATACTAGGAAAGAGGATCAGAGAGGCTTCCCAGGATACTGATGACATGTGGAGAGACACCACTTGTTTGGACATTTCAAGACTCACAGCTCTCCTACTGCTACCTCAGGATGCCTTTCTCCACCAGGCCCAGTTTAAGTGTCTCCTCACCTCAGGTCCCATCATTGATTGACCTATTATAATATTTTAACTTTTGTTCTACCCCTTCCAACACCCTTTCAAGGATCCCCAGATAGAAGAAATGAGAGATTCATGAGGCAGCCTACTCAGAAAAATGAAATTGAAGCTGGAAAACTATTTCCATTGTGCAATTCACAGAATTATATTGCATGAATCCTATGCACTGCAATTTGGAAAGATGTTCTTTGTGATTTACAAGGTGGCCAATTGTAACACTTTGATAGCAAAGTATTCAGTGTTACATGAATACTTTGAGAGTTTTTTGAGTTCCATGTATCTAATAGATCTGGTCCATAAGTCAAAACTCCCAAATATGCTTTCCTAATCTGATAGGCTCTCATTCTGGTTTTACATTTCTTCTTACTTAAGGGGCTGAGGAGATGGCTCAGTAGAATAAGTGCTTGCCTGGCAGGCACAAGGGCCTGAGTTCAATCCCCGGTTCCAAAAAAAAATCTTCTTACTTAAAACCTTCATGTTTTGTTATTGCTTTTCATTTTAAATTAATCTTGACCATCCTCATCTCCTGACGCTATTCCAGAATCAGATTTTATAACAGTAGGTCCAGCCCCTTGCCTGCATGCAAGGAGCCTGAGAATGTAACCTCGATTCAAAATATATGTTGAATGTTTAAAATATTTTTTAAAAATTCTATTAGTACATATTTGTGATCCGTAGTGCTTGCATTCACCAGAGGAAACTGTACTGCTAACCACATATCTCAATCCTTCTTTTTTTGCCATTCCTCTCCCTCCCTTCAACCCATCTTCTCTTCCTCATTTACAGGAGATTGTTTTCATTTTGTTCCTTCCATTCTCTTGCTTTTTAAAATCCTTTTCCCAAAATAAATAAATAAATAAATAAATAAATAAATAAATAAATCTTTTTCCCTTCTTTCCATTTCATCTCCCCTCCTTTGTTCCTCTTCACATTTAACTGTGTTCTTAGCACTTTTCAATATCTATCAAGCATTTTTCTCTTTGTTTCCCCTTAGGAAACAGAAATATTGCATTTTTTCTCACACAAGAGAGACAATACAATATTAAACTTGTGTGTCTTAGTTATTTCTCTTAAAATGATGGTCTTGAGGTATAATAATTTACCTACCAATTACTTAAGTTCATCTTTCCTTATGGCAGAGTACTACTACATTATATATAAATAGTACATTTTCTTTATCCATTCATCTGTTGATGGGCATATGGGCTGTTTCAAAGATTTAGCTACTATAAATTGTACTGTTATAAGGAAATATGATGGGGCCAGAGATATAGCCCAGCAACATAAGTGCCTGCCTGGCAAGTGCAAGGTCCCAAGTTCGATCCTCAGTAACACAAAAACAAACAAGCAAACAAACAAACAACTAAATAAATATGGTTATACATCTATCATTATAATAAGATGCTTTTAACTCTTTTAGGAAGATGCTTAGAACAGGAAAAAGTGGGTAAAATTCTAGTTTTACTTTTGTGAGGAATCTCTATCCTCACATCCACATTGGCTGTACCAATTTATATTCCTACCAAAATGTACAGTAGTTCCCTTTTCTCCACAGCCTCACCAGCACTTGTTACTAGATGATTTCTTGATGATAGCAATTCTTTCTGGAATGAGATAATATCTCAAGTATTATTCTAATTTGCATTTCTAGAATGGCAAGTAATACTGAATTTTTTTCACAAATTTGTTTGCTGTTTGTATTTCTTCATCTGAAAAAGTGTTGGTTCATTTCAGATGGCCATGTTTGAGCTGGATACTTGAATTAGGAGCATCTGATTTTTGAAATTTTTATATTTTCTTGAGTCAGCTTTGGTAGTTTATATGTGTCTAGTAATATATCCATTTCTTCTGAATTTTACAACTTACTAGAGTACAGATTCTCAAAGTAGGTACTAATAATCTGGATTTCGTCAGAATCAATTGTGACTTCACCCTTTTCATTATCTTTTCTTTTGATAAGGTTGAGTTTGCCTATTGCATTTAATCTTTCAAAGAACTAATTCTTTGATCCATTGACTCTTTGTAGTGTTTTTCTTAATCTCAACTGAATAAATTTCTGCCCTGATTTTTGTAATTTCCTCCTTTGAGTGAGCTTTGGGTTTACTCAATCTTCTTCTAGAAACTTGAAGTTCAACAATAGGTTATTTATTTGCGGTCACTCGGTTTTCCTCATGTGAAACTTCAGTGCTATAAATTCCCTTGTAGGACTGATTTCATTGCATCCCATAAGTTCCAGTATGTCATACTGGCATTTTCATTTAATTGTAGAAATTGTCTCACTTCTTCAGTCTCATCTATGACCACTTGGTTGCTCAGAAGGGTGTCATTTAATTTCTATGTGTTTATGTACTTGTTGTGGTTTTGTTTGCCATTGATTTCCAATTTCATTGCACTATGATCTGATAATATGCATTGTATAATTTCAATTCCTTTGTATTTGCTTAAGGATGTTCTATGAGTTATCATCTGGCCTATTTTGTAAAATGTCTTGTATCTTTGTGAGAATGTATATTCTTCTTTTGTTAGGTGGAATATTGTGTAAGTGTATAATAAGTTCATTTGTTTAATGGTTTGGTTCAGTTCTGGTTTTTTTTTTCAGTCTAATTAATCTGTCTATTTGTGACAGTGAGGTGTGGAGTCCCCCATTACAATTATATAAGCACTTCTCTGGATTTCTCATATCTAATAGTGTTTGTTTTATATAGTTGGGGGTGCTGGTATTTGTTGCATATATATTTATGATTTTTATCTCTTCCTCTTGTATTAATAGGTATGTAATGACTTTTTTGTATCTTTTGATTAGTCTTGGCTTTAAAGCCACTTTGGCTGCAAACCTTTGTTTTCTCTGGGTTGCTGCTGCATGAAGAATTGTATTTCATCCTTTGACTTTTAGTCGATGATTTTTTTTTCAGTTAAACATGTTTCTTATATGTAGCATTTTGGGGGATCATTTTGCCAATCTGTATCTTTTAATTGATGAATTGAGTCTATTCACACTGACAGTTATAAGTGATAGGTATTGACTTTCTTTGTCATCGTATTATCTTCCTGTTGTTGATTCCCTCTTTCCCTCCTATTTAATTGCATGCCTTGCTTGGTAAACTCATTCTATTGAATTCTTGGTATTGTTGCCTTCATTGTCTTTTTCCAGAATATCCTTCAGAACTTTTGGAGCACAGATTTGGTTTTTGTGGTGGTTGGGTTTTGCAAAGGAATAGATTTAATGCAGGACAGAGAATTTATAGGATCATTTTATAATATTGACCCCAAAAGTCAAATATGGAGGAGCACAAGAACTCTTTCAATGCACAAAAAACTCAAAGAATCCAGCTAAGGGCCTGCATCCCATGGCAGTGTCTCATGCAGATCTATGTCAAAGATCTGTACCAGGAAGTCCCAGAGGCTGGTAGTAGAAGCTAGAAATTCTACACCAGCATGGCAAAAGATCTGTACTGTAATACTGAGAGACCTGTTACTGGCCCAGGAAGAGATACTCAAGACAAAGTACAGAACTCTCCAAAGAGAACAGCAGCCATCCCCAGCAACAGCAAGGACTTGCGTTTCTCTGACCACAAGAACAGCCAATTCATTTCAAAAATACCAGCCTCAGCAAGCTTCTCCAGGAAAACCAACTGCGTGCACTCTTTCTCACCTGTTCTTCTTTCATGTCATTTTGGCAGCAATCCTCAGGTGGATCATCTACACCCTGAACCACACTGATTCATTTCAGCTGAGTGTTCCAAGTTACGCTTAGTTAATCCATCAGAGTCATCATAAGGTGTTCTTTATTATGGAAGTATCTTATTTCCCCATCAATTCTGAAAGATAATTTTGTGGGGTACGTCATTCTGGGTTGGAAGTTGTTTCCCTTTAGGGTTTGAAATGCCTCACTCCCAGCTGTCCTTGACATGAGGGTTTGTGTTGAGAAGTCTGCTATGGTTGGGATAGGTTTTTCCTTTATAGGTGATATTTTCTCTTTTCTCTTACAGTTTTTAATATTCTGTACTTGTGTTGAATTTCTGGAATCTTGAGTATTGTATACCTTGGTGTAGTTTTTCTGATCATGGCTGAGTTTTACAAGCCAACTTATCTATATCAAATTATTTTCCATGCTTAGTAAGTTTTCTGCTATTCTCTGATTAGATTTTTAAATACTCTTTGTGGTATCTTCTAGTTTTTCATTGATTCCAGTTAATCTTATATTGTTTTTCTTTGAATTGTCTCATAGTTAATAAAGTCAAAAAAAGGGGAGGGGGGTAAACAAAAGCAAAGAAAAAAAAAGTTTCATGTGATTTCAAACCTGTGGTTATCCTCTGGAGTCTATAGTTTTGCAGCAATATCCAACTCAAAGTCTAAGTTATTTCTTTTTGAAATATGTTACAGTAAAAGACACACTGCTATTAACACTGTCAAAGTAAACTTCTGCACTTCCCACACACTTACGCCATAGGTTTTACCATTTTCTGAAGCAGTTCTGGAAGTCTTCTTTCCTATCAAGTGTAATCAAAAATATAATGGATGCTGCTGATGAGTATCATCCAGGCGGAAGTCGGATGTCAAAATGTTACAATGTATACTTATCCTGCTTTGAATCAGCTCAGGACATCCACGTAACCACAACAGCATAACTGAACACACTCATAGAAGAGGACTTCCGGAACTGCTTCATGAAGTGGCAAGCACAACGGGATAGGTGTGCTTACATTAAGTGATGTGATAGTTGAGTATTTGGAGGCAGGTGGTGAGAATGTGTTTTCCACTGTAATCATTTTTTATTTAAAGACTCATCCCTGTGTTTTGATCACACCTTGTGTCGCTTTTGCTGATGCTCTGTTATAACTCCTGTTCATCTGGGCCAGCCCTTGTATTTACAACCGAAGTCTCCCAGCTTGGCAGTGGTTTATTTCATCTGTTGTTAGGTATGTGGGGTGGAGGATGGGCTCTGCCTGGCCCTCATGCACCAGAATCCCAGTCCTGAATATCTGCAACCTGCACATGAGCTAAGCTACCCTCTGACTGATCCTCACCCCACTGCCCCAGTGTTTCATTTCTGACCCATAGTCTGGTACGTTTTCATTTAGAAATCCTGATTATATCTAATTTATCCTTTTACATTGTCTCATCTTGGATACAAGCTTGGGATAAAAGGGTTGTGTGAAAATGAATACAATCTTGCCCCAAAGAAGGGATATCATATTTACGATATTACTCTTTCTCTATTTTAAATAAGTAGGTACTATAATTCATCCACGTGAACAAGTGGAAAAGGGAGCTAGTCACCTTCCCTGGTGACCTGAACAGAAAAGTGCCTATTTTTCTTTTTCTTCTTCTTCTTTTTTAAAATCTTTCTTTCTTGTTGTCTTTGTCTGTCTGTCTGTCTGTCTGTCTGTCTGTCTGTCTGTCTGTGTGGTACTAGAGTTAAAATCCAGGTTGTTTGCACTGAACTACATTCCCAACCATTTTTTTAAAATTGTATTTTGAGACAGAGTGTAACTATGTTGGTAAATTGCCCTGATTGGGCTCCAGTTTCAATCTGTCTGCCTTGGCCTCCCAAGACCTAAGATTCCATGTGTAAGACAAGGCTGGCTGAGGCTGCCTTCTGCTAGGAGAAAAGGTGCACCTGAAGCCCAAGATGCGGATGTGATCCTCAAGGACTAGGTAGGTGGGGCGACAGCATCTCTGCTGCTGGGCCAAGAACAAGGTAGGTTACAGCGCCACTTCCCACCAGCAGGGCTCAGGTGGAAGGTGAGTGGCAGGGACCCTCAGAAGCCTTCTGGCCCCAGAACTTCCCCCAGCACTGCAGCTTTATGGGCCTATCTTTAAGGAACAAAACCCAGGTGGTGAGCATAGTGTCTCCACCTCAGAGGACGAGATCCGATAGCACAGGGAGAAGAATGTGGTCTTGAAAATATTACAGCTGTAAATTCTGTCAGAAATAAGAACAATGTGTTAAGATCACAATCGAGTTTATGAAATCCATGCTGCTGCCAGGGGCATGGAGAATGGGTCAAACTGTGTTCAACCTGGTAAAAATAAATATGTCAACTAGATGAATTAAGACACAGATGGTTTCTTTACAAATTTTGTCTACATTTCAATCCTCTCGTGCCACTCTCAAATTAACCTGTCTTCAAAGTGAAGTGAAGGTCAGTAACCTTGAAAATAATAAAATGTTTTCCAAAATAAAATTGCAGTATAAGCACTAAAACAACCACAATGTGAAAAGGAATTCAAGTAATAAAAGCTCCCAAATTTTACCAATATTCTATAAACATTTAATGAATAATGCCTTGCACAATAAAAGTTACTCTGTAACATTAACATTTTAGTGTGGATTGAAAAACTGGTCTTGTAAATGGGGCTTTGGAAAGAAACAATGGGGAGAGATGTCTGAAAGGAAAAAAGCCAAAGGAAATAAACTTACAGTGCAAATTTTATACATCTGTATAACTTTATATTCTCTGGCATGATAAAAATACTCATAAAAACTTTCCCATTTCAAATACATATCTAGTGGGAAGGAATTGTATAGGGTCAGTCATGCTTAAACTGGCCACAGAACTTCCAAATGATATTAGAGGTAATTTTTATTTTAATAATAAATATGGTATTACATTTTGAACAGATTATAGCAGATTCTGCATAGCATGCACTTAGTAGATTTTCATCTCAATCTGCACTTTAGACATCCACTTTCAGTTTCATTCAAAGAACCTTCCAACTATTCTTGTCTCTGGAGAGTAATTTCATTTAATTAAAAATACCAACAATCGTCTGCCTTTTAGTATGACTTTCATGAAGCTGGTTTCTGCCCTGTATGTCCCCTTCACCTCAGGCTGTCTATGCATTTTCTTTTATTTTGCTCCTCGGGGACATGGGGCTCATGGGCTGATCTGCCACCGCACCTCCTCTAGAGCTCATACTGTATGCATTAGAGCTTCAGCAGATGACGCTAGTCACATGCACGATGCCACGTCTAGTAAGATGGTAGTGTTCCTAATTTTAAATAAACAACTGGCTCTATTCATCTGAACAGAATTGTCATTGTATCTGGTGTAAAAAAAAAAAGGCATTATTTCCAACCAATAAGCCAAAATACAACCAGCCTTGGGCTGAGCTTATCATTGTCTTATTTTAGACTAATTTCCCCAAGCTTTCTTTCTGATTAATTCTATTAAGCTCTTCTGCCCGAACAAAATGTCAATACACTTTGTGACAGTACTGAAGGCTTCCTTGAATGAGAAATTCAAGGTCAGACTGGAATGTTTGTGTGCTCAGACATGCAGCCCATAATTATTATGAGTGAATGCTGGGTCGTGGTAACATTTTAACCTGCATGCCAACCTCTGAGAGCAGAAGCATCAACCAGGACTGCAGCCCAATGCCAACCTTGTAGAAGCCTGACCCTTGCAAGGGGAATGACAGCTGATCTTCAACCCCATAAGAGCACGTGTTAACCAGAGCAAAGTCCCCCAAATATATCACATCTTAGGCCTGAATTCACACACTACATTACCTAGCTAAGAAGAATGAAGGCTGCAATGGAAGTAAGATTGCTAATCTTCTCACTCAAAGGTGGAGAATTGATGTTGGGTCCCCTAAGTGGCCCACAGTAGGCAAAACTTCATCAATATGGTAGAAGTTGTCAAAGCAAGAAAGAGAGCATAAAGCAAGGATGATGGCTAGATTCTAGGGCTATAAAAGTCACGAATACTGATACATTTTTCCAGTGCCCAGAAAAGCCTGCTGGCATGACACCCTAATTTTAGTACATAGGGATCCATTCCAGATTTCTGAATTACAGAACTGTATGATAATAAGTATGCTCAAGAGTGAGGGAGGCTGAAATAGCAACGATAGCCAATTATCATGGGACATTTAAAACTGAGTCTATTCTCAGATGTAAACTTTCTGCCATATAAATGATAAACCAGCCTTAATAATGATACTTGTGATTATAATATCAATTTTAACAATTTTTTTAAATCTTTTCAAAAAAGATATGCCAAAGAGAAAAACAAGAAAATATCTTGGCTTAAAGGAAGCTACATGTTAAGAATAATATCTGACAAAAAATAAGCTTTTCACAGATGAATTTAGAATGATTGAAGAAGTAAGATAAAACTATTGTTGGTTATTATGATTCAAGTACAGACCTAAAAGCCTAATACTTAGAAAGCTGACTTAGGAAGCCACGAGTTCCAGGCCAGCCTGAATTACGTAGCTACTTCAGGGCCAGCCTAACCTATAATATGAGACTCTGTCTCAATAAACAAAAATAAATAAATCAATATCCAGTATTTCTGGAATCTGTGTTACAGTGCACTAATAAGTATGATTAATGTAGCATCAAGTATTTAGTGAGTAAACACTTTGTGTGAGGCTTAATTCTAGGATGCAAACTATCATGGTACATTTTCTGAAAGGAATATATTCCTATGACTGAACTATTGCCTGGAAAAGCAGTCAGAAATTGAGCTGGCTATTAAATTCTGAGCAAATTATAGATACGTAGAAAGGAATATGGAACACTTTCTTGCAAGGAAACACCTTAAGCAAGTGCTCAGAATACATGTAATTTTGCTTCAATAGAGAAGATAAATGCAGGAATAACAGGCTCAAGTTTAGCATCTGGTAGAGAAATGAGTCAACAAATAGATTATATAGCAACAATGAATGATCACTCTTTGTATACTCCTTGCACCAGTAGATCCATAGTTTATCCTCATACTCTTTAGGTATAAACTGCTTTCCTCCTCTAAATTGGAGGCATTGGGTACTGTGTCGCAGCTAAAAAAAGTAACTAAGACAGAGTGTCACAGCGTAGAGCACTTGCGGTGTGGTGCAAGGTCGTGCTGCATGCTGCAGTAGTTGCTATTGCTTTCCCTACTATTCTTTGTAAGTAAATTAAATCAGTAGAAGATCCTAGAGACTACTGTCCAGTGAGAGAAACTATTTTACAAGTAAGTGAATAGAATCAAAGCCCAGTTCTACTTGAGGACCAAACCTACTGGAGTGGTAGATTAGAGGGAAAGGAAGCTTCATCCAAAATTACAATTTCATTGTCGTATGTGACCAGGTATGGAGAAGGAACAGGCCAGGCCTCTTGACCAAGTGTGGCACAACACAAAAAGGTCATCCTTATTCCAGAGTTTCGTAAAGGATCTTCTAAGCCCTCTGTCTACCTGTCTCATAGCTCAACAGCTTCTTTGCCCAGTACTACACCATGCCCTATAAATGGTACTTTTAAAAATCACTCTTTGCAAACCTCCTAATTTTTTAATGTATTTGACACAGAGTTTCACTATGCAGCTTGGACTTGTAGTGATCCTCCTGCTGCCAGCCTCCCCAGTGCCGGGATTACAGGTGTGCACCACCCCATCTCTGGTCAGCTCAGCATGCCCCGGGGCAGGGCCAGAGTGGCATGCAGCACCAGGCATGGAACTGCGGTCCCTGAGCTTACCTAAACGGCCGTTTAGTCCACTGAGCTATCTCACCAGCCTTAACCTCTTAAAAATCTTAATCTTTGATAAATATAATTACAACTACAGATAATAACTGGCTAAATACTGGTGGGGTTAAAAAAGTTAATAAAGCTTTATGAAATGTTTTACAGCAGTGGCAATGACATTAGGAAAAAATGTAGGACCTTTTTAGATCAATTCATACCAACCATAGAAAAAATAAGATTTTTGAAAATAACCAAGTTATTGATAATTTTATATCATAGATGCATTTATAAAATTAAGTTATATTCTAATCAGAACAAAGCTAACTTCCACTTCCACCAACAGAACAACAGTAGTTTTCAAATATCCAGTTCTTTTTCTCATAAGTCCAAGAAAAAATCAACTACTTTGGTTTTGAAATTTGTTATTAGACCTTTATTAAGGACTCTGGCAGAAATATGCTTTCCACGTACCATTAAAAAAAATGGAAGAAATTCACACATACACTTTTACACTTGCAAGGTCAGAAATTTTATAAACATCTAAAAAATATGAAATTTGGTTCTCATAGAAACTTAATTGCATTTTCCAGCAGTTGGTGATTTCTATCACAACAGGGTGCTCTGCTGGGCTTCAGACTCTCAGCTTACTTCTTTTCAGGTCATTATGCAAGCTTTGGACATTTTTATGTAGGGCCAAGTGTTCTACATTCTACTGACTCAGATTCAGTGACAGCCCCATTCTCTCCTCCTCAGTTTAAAATATTTTAAGGAAAGTTTGTTGATTTTGTTCTTGTTTGTCCATTAACAATTTATGTGATTCAACTTTATTTCTAAATCTTAAGTTTTGTGAAAAAGTATATTCAGGCTCATAATAGCTTTAGTGCCAAGGCTAATAATATATTAGTAATTAAGAATGATGTGTTATTGTAGTTGATTAGCTTAGTGCTCAGAAGCTGTAGTGGCAAAGTTCTTGGCCAGAAAATAAAAAGAAAATAGTAAGGTGAAAGAAGCAAGGTTTCAAGCCCAGAGAATTAAAATTAGATTCTTAAAAGAATGACTTTTAAAAAACAACAACTGAGGAGTCTACCTGTTTTCATTATTCTTTTAAATTTTAATTTAATTTAATTTTTGTTGCTATTGATACAGGGCCTCACTATGCAGGTTAGATTCGTGATCCTCCTATCTCAGCCTCCCCAGCATTGGGATTACAGGCGCTCACCATCACTCTGATTTCAGTGGTAGGCATGGCATGGGCAGGGTTCTGCTGAGCTATCCCCCAGCCCTATTCTGATTACCTTCTTCTGCTTCTTTGGAGAGAACAAGGTAAGTCGGGGAAGCCCAGCAAATCAATAGAAAAAGAGTAAAGTTCTTCAAGATTGTCTGCTCTGTACATTTTTTCCACTTACACAGAGGTGAGACCAAATCAGTGGGCTTGGACTCATTCAGTCTATCTCGGGAATTACTTCATCATCAGAGGACTGCTGCTTGACCCATTGCAGGATAAAAGGGAACCCCATCTCTTGTCACAAATCAAATATCTGGCCTTATCTGGCCTCACCAAATAGAAAATAGCAGAACAAGCTCACAGTTAGAGTGGCTTCCATGAACCTGAAAAGAAAGCATTCTGTGATCAAAGACAGAGAAAGTCAGGTCAGAATATTACAAACATGAAGTCTCCAAAGTTTTGAGTTCATGATAATTAGTGCAGTGCTCAGAAGATATACTGATACAGACCTTGAAAGGAAGTCATAAATTGAAGATGATAGGGTTTCAGTGTGGAGAATTACTCAGGGAGGTGCTGGCAAGGCAAGACTTGAGCAAATACTACCTGTTCTACTTACACAAAACCAGAAAACTAAATTATTTGTTGCCAGTAAGACAAAGGTCAAATATTCAATGAGAAGGTAGAGTGAGTTCTGACTCCAATTTAATAAAGCCATTTAAATGTAATCTTCAAGTTTCGTCTTCTACACCCTAAGCACAGTGATGGTGTCTGCCAAAGCCATGTGTTCTTAATTCAGGGAGGGATTTGGACATTTTAGAAAAAAGAAAGATGAATGGGGATGAAATGAAAACAAGAAACTTGAGGTGAGGTAAAGTTAGGTTGCAGTTTCCTGCAAGACACCGGGTACTGTTTAAAAAGCTACTCGTGCTGTCACACAGACTTCACATTAATTCCAAGCAAGCATCATTTATATGGCCATCTAATCCATCACTAATGCTATAGGGAGTAATCAGGGTGGTGCGGAAGACATGTCAGAGACTCGAGAACTCTTTTAAATGCAAAAAAAAAAAAATAGTGCCTTTATTACCATTTCAGCATAAACTATTTAATTCATTTTAAAGGAAATTTTTCATTGTAAATTCAATAATAATTCCTTCAATTGGGCATTGAGAATAATGAATCAATCAACAAAACAGTTTGCTATTGCTAATCTCTGACAGAATGACATATTGGGCTGTATTTAAAGCACAGCATACCATTTATAAAACAGGATTTATGTATAATTTGTTATGTTCCAACAAAACAAATGCCAGTAGAATGCATAAGGAAATAATTCCTGCCATCCTTTGGGATCAGTTATCCTAAGAAAAAAAAAACTATTCATGTTGGCATGAATGAGACTGTCTTACTGTAATTATGTCTTCGAATATCGCTGAGTCCAAGACGTGACCAACTGACTTGATCTATAATTTAGTTCAACAGCAGTATCATTGGCAAATCCCTGCTTTTAATTCCTTCCTTTTGCTACTATAACATCTCTTTGGTCCTTTATATTGGCCAGAACGTGGCATTGCCTACAGTTGCAGGATGAAACACATGAAAGTATTTAAAAATGAACATGTCAGGCCATCATTTGTAGGCAGGGTCTATAAAGGGTAGGCGAATTACTCATGACTACATGAAGAACACAAGGAGTGAGGAACTATCAGAAAATCCATCATGTGCCCTAAAATAAGAGCTACTCATTTTTCTAAGTCAAAGGCAAAACAGTAGTGAGAGTCAGGGGTAATATGGCGTTGATACTGACATGAACAGATTAAGGACCAAAGGTACCATCACTATGCAATCAGAGTGGGTAATGACTGCAGGAAGATCACATTAAGGGATGTCTCTGGATGTGCCAGAGACCACACTGCTGTCGCTGGATTTCCTGCCTGTTTGCTTATCCTGAAAGGGAAACATTGCTGCCTGAAGGAAGTGGGGAATGCTGACGTGAAGTCAGGTGCCATGCTCAGAAGCTGTTAACCAAAGGGTAGGAAGTGCTTGTGTCCCTTTAACCACTGGGGTGGCAACACTGGCTCCCTCTCTCTGAATACCAATCCTCTTGCAAAGGGTCATCACCAACAGTAAAACTGGGATTTTTAGATCAAAAGGCGGTAGGTTCTTAGGACTTGGTAATATGTGTGTGGGGCTGACACATAAGAGATGTGGTATCACAGGTAGTTCTCTCTGAGTCTGAACAATGAGGCAGGGCCTCACCAGGGGCTGCCATATTGCTAGAGTTCCTGTCTACAGGACACCAAAAGCCCTATGACTGGCCAGGCCTGGGAAAAAGACAGTGAGTCAGCCAACACTTGGCTGTAAGACATCCAGTTCCTGAAAGGATGGCATGATCAGTGTGAAGCCCCACTAAGTAATAGGCTTAGGATGGAATAAACCCACCCTGCCTATCTGTAGATGGCTTGAGATTCCATCAGAAGAGGGCTAAGGACCTCAGATGGAAAGTCAGTATTCCTAGATGCAGGAGGCTGGTGGGGGTAGGAGCTGAGATAGGATTGGGGCAGTTTTCCTCATGCTGGTAACATTGCTATATATTTTTAAAATGACACGTTTCTACTATATCCCAAAAGATTTGTAATGTCTGTCCCATATCGTATATTATCAAAGATAAAAATCATCACATAATATTGTGCATACTAGAGGATTGTTTTTAACCTCAAATGAGAGTATTATAAAATTTTTACCCAGATACATAGCAAATGTTTAGTATATATATTGTCTAGATGGCTGGCAAACAGATTGTGGTGTATGTGTGCGTGTGTGTGTGTGTGTGTGTGTGTGT
>NDGN011550058.1:4613-17486 GCA_002564285.1 Tympanoctomys barrerae | reverse complement strand
TTTTTTTTTTTTTGTGGGTGGGTATAAAGAGAAAGGACCAGGAAACTCTTTCAGAGATGGCACAGCCACGAGAAAAGCTGCACCTTCACTGTTCTTCTTAAAGCCATCTTAGCCTCGGTTATATTTTTCTTCTTTTCATTGTCAGCCATGAAGGAAAGGGTAAGACAAAAAGTTGTCTTAGGAGACAACTTTACATTTTTCAGTTCAAGTTAAGTTCATGAAGATAGCATTTAAAGTAACCCTGCTAACAGAGCTTCAGATTAAATATGTTACACTCAGTGTAACACCATCATCGTGCGACACAGCCCCTCCTCAGTTTTTATAATTGAGAAATTAATGCAGTACTTGACATGTTGATATTCATGCTCAATCCTGAGCATGCTTAAGGAGTGCATGTGGACTGGGAGGTGTAGTTCTAGATCTTGATCTTGGGGGTATTAGAGGAGATTTAGGGGTCCTAGTGTGTGAGCATCAGAATTTGTAGGTTTGGGGCCCCTGGGCCCTCCTTTTCTCTGGCTCTTCCCTTCCCAGATATCTGTTTATGCTGCCGCCTTTTTTCTCCGTTCCTAGAGTCAGCTTAGCTCTATCAGCAAATAGAAATGAAAACTGAAAACCATTACAGAATTCCAGGTCTCGCCGTGTCTGTCCCCTTAGCTAGCTCTGGGTGCTTGGACCCATCCCATAGCTGTGAACTTGGAGGAAATGTGTGGATCATCAGAACGTGCATCCCACAAGGCTGGTGCTGCTTGGGAATGAATGGAATAGAATGCCCATTAAAAAAAAAAAAAGCAAGTAAGGTCAGGAAAGGAGAAAGAGAAAGAAGTCAAAAGCCTCTTTTTAAGTACATGGGAAAATGGAGAAGGAAAAAGAATTATTATTTCAATTACTATGTATTTTATTAGAAGATGGAGATTCATCATTGATACTCAAAGCCCCCAAAGCAGGCTCCAGCACTCTAACACCCCTGTGTCCACGCGGGAAGAATGAGTTATTAAATTGGAAGATGAGTGTTTTGCAGTTCGGTTAACTGTATCTGTTAAAAAAAGAACTAACTGCGGATGCCTGACCCATCCCCATTAAGATGCCTCTTGCCAGCCCCCTACCATGGGTATCTTCAAGGGTTTTGATCTGCCCCTTTTCACATTTCTATTCCGTATGAAAATTCAGGCATAAGAAAGAAAGAGAAACCAGCAAATTAAATGCAAACCAGATTTTTATTATTAAAAAAACCCCGGTTGCATATAGTTCAATTGTTGCGAAGTGCGACAATGTAAATGCGGTGCATTCTTGTGTGTAACAGCTCTTCCTTCCGCTCCCGTGGCAGCCTCAATAATGCTGTGCTTCTGTTCTGCATGAATAAATATGTATAAAATGTAACGCTGCAAAGAAATAAAATCCGATAACCGAGAGATACCATTTCTTAGATTCTGGGAGCAACATGAGGCACCAGCTTTTCTGAGTCTTTCGTATGTATGTGTGGAACCATTGAAATGATAATGTGGAATTTATTATTATTTTTTTTTCATGGGCAAGTAATTTCCAGCTGTTCTACGGGGCATTCAGGCCTAGAGTTTCCGGGGAGCTTGCTACCTTCACATTTTGCTTTTTGAGAGGGGTATGTGGCTGCTGGCCTGTTTCCCCAATTGGGCCATTTTCCCCACTTGTCCTAGGCCTGGTGCTTGAACCTGGTGCCTTTGCCCTGGGCTACACTGCAGTCGAAGACAGGGTCTCGCTAAGTTGGCAAGTTGCCCAGACTGAGTTTGAACATGCAATCCTCCTGCCATAGCTTCTCAGAATGCTGGGATGGCCGGCTGTACGACTAGCCCTGGCTTCCCACTCAGGCCTTACACCAGTGGGAATGTATGGCACATGTTGTTTTTCTTTTAAGATAAAAGATGTTCTTGTGCGAGGTGTTTTTTTCTGAACAAAGTGCAGTACTCCAGTTTAACTGCAGTTGTTGGCACTTTGTGATAAATGAATGGGTTTGGGGTTTGCAGTTTGGACACTGATCTCTAAAGGGCTCACCATCACTGCCTTATGCCACAGCCTCTAAATCCTCTCACAGCCGGGGGAACCAACCTCTTTAGTGAAATAATGCTTGCTTCTGGGGTGTGAGCTGTGCGCTGCCTTGTCACCACTGAGATTCACACGCCTGATGGGCAGAGGAATCAGCTATTCCTGGGTGAGGACACCTGCTGTCATGTACAATGCCAGCTCACAAAAGGTAGCCACACCTCTTCCACTCCAGAGGCAAGTCATCTGTGGGGTTGTGTTGCAGTAATGACTGTTGATATGAGCCAACTGGTCTTTTAAAGAGGAAGTCACTTTCACAGTTTGGTGTTTTCTGTCTGTAATAAAGCAGTCATGACTTGCTCTCTGTCACCTGTGAGGGCAGAGGCTGGAGGTTATAAGGGACCAAGTGCCTCCAGCACCCAAAGCTCCTTCAGGAGCTGTCTCCAGCCCCCCTTGCACTGTCCTGGAGCACAGGGAAGTGTCACCTGAGCCTTCCGATCCTTCACAGCTTTCTGGATCCCCATCCCAACACATACACTAGGTTGACCTTTCCAGCCTTTATAGATTTGCTCTCTGGACCTTTAAGATCCAACTCAAACAGCCTCTGCTCTGCCCCTGCTGCTCTCCAGACACCTGCAGTCCCTTACGCATCCTGTGCTTGCCTGTCTGGCCTGGCTGCCTGCAGAGACCGGGTGTCAGCACTTGCTCCATCAGCAGGGGCTGTGTGGTGTTCCTGTTGAAATCGACAGTGTCAGGTGTCTGCTGAATGGCTGAAGAACGCACTGCCCAGGGCAGGTAGTACCCAGATCATCCTCAGGATTTGCCTTTCAGCCTTTTTCCAGAAGGCTGACAGGATGATATTTGGGGACACTCAAGAAGCCAGAAGCTTGGGCAAGAGATCACTGTGCAGTGATGACGGGACCTGGGCATGGTCACATGGCCGACCATCTCAGCTCACAGCCATGGTGGCATGAGCAAACATGCTTTGTTGGGTGTAATATGTGTTTACAGTGCTTGGCTCATGTAAATAAAGTGTTGGAAGAATAAAATTGTAAGGAAATAAATGAGCTGGGCATTGTTTCCTTTGCTATTCAAACAACTCTATTTTTCAGGCGGGACGATGTTAGCTTTCTTGCATGAAGCCAAACTTGGTTTGTTAACAAGAAAACAAGCAAGTTATCATTCATGTGCAGAGCAGAGAAGAAGACTTGGAGCTTTGCTAAGCCCTTAGCTTTTCTGGCCTCTCTGTGGCCCTGAGGTAGTAATTTAACCTCTCTGGGCTTGGCTGCTCTTTGAAATGAAGAAAATGACAAGGCCCTTCTTCCTGCCTGAGCCCTCCTCAGGATCTAAATACAAATCACGTATTAGCTATTTTAATTATGGATCTGGCTTCAGGGCATTCACTCTGCCCTTACAAAAAGCGCCAGGTGGACAATGGTGTTTGGGACTTTTCTCTCCTGCTTCTTACTGAGATAGGTGATGCAGTCAGTAGACAACTAGGCAGGGAGGCGGATCCCCAGGATTCTGAACTGAGGCTGGCAGCCTGGGCCACTCCAGTGGTGGTTTGCCCTTTTCCTCCCTGTTCTTGAGGGTCCGATGAGGAACACAGGCTTTGGAATGAAGAAAGCGCTGTGTTGGTGTGTGACTGAAGCGCAGCTGTCTCTTACTAGGAGTCAGGCTCTGCAGAGCCTGCTGGGTATGACAGCACGTGCCTGTAGTCTCATCACAGGGGAGGCTGAGGCAGGAGGATTGCAGCAAGTTCCAGGCCAGCCTGGGCTATAAAATGAGTTCAAAGTGAGCCTGAACTACAGAGTGAGACCCTGCTTCTCAAAAAAGAAAAAAATCAATCAATCAATCAAAATAAACAAAAAGGAAAGCAAGCTAGCTAGCTGCTAGGCCACGCAGAGGCCTTGGGAGTCTGGGGTGAGCAGATGCATTAGGCTTGGGTGGCCTCAGTCACTTGGCTGAGCTCAGCGCTGCCTCAGGCGGCTTGAGGCAGGCCAGTGCACCTGGAGATGATAGGAGACATCCCAGTCCCCGAGCCAATTCCTGGAAGTTGGTGGCGGTGGCGGGAGGAGGGGGAAGAGGGGTCACTAGCGGTGCAGGCTGCCCTCCCAGGCCTGTTACGAAACCACGAGGACATCCGCCCGTGTGGCAGCCGGGCTTTCCTCGCAGCCAGTGCGAACCAGTTACATAATTGCTGCCTCGCATGTCAGACGCGCGCAGGAGGGGGGATCCGGGTCTCGGGGAAACCGCAGGCAGGAAAGAGAGCTGTGTGATGGGCTCTTCACAGGACCCGATCTTTGTCCTCTTATCGCCGCCAAACCTAGAGTGGCCAGACTGGAACTGTCGCTGTTGCTATTGGAGGCTGGTTGTGAGCACCGCCCAGGACCCAGGACAGGATGGGGTGGGGGAGGGGGAGGGGCGTCCTCACGGAACTGTGAGCTGCAGAATAGAGGAAGAGGTGGGCTGTGTAACACTGCGCAGGGACCTCCACCTATCCTGCCGGTGATCAGGGCTCTGCGGAGAGACCGGCTGCTCCTGGGCAGGACTTTGAGAGGCAGCGGGGTGGTAGGTCCCCAGCTCTGGGTTGCACCGGCTTACTCGTTTGCCTGTTTACCCAACTTGCAGAGTTTGACTGTGTGTGTGTTGTACCCATGTGACTCAGTAGCAGAGACGAGATTTAAACCCAGTGAGGGAGAGAAGATCCACTCCCCAGAGGAACCCGCCTCGCAGAAGCATAAAAGAACTGGCAACAATCATGAGATGATCAAACCCCATCCCCTCAGTCTACAGAAGCAAAAACAGGGCGGGAGCCGTGAGGCCGCCTTCTGAATCCTACTCAGCAAATTTAAGGAGGGAGAAGACTGCTCTCTAGGTGTCCTCACTGTGCCACCCTACTCTAGACAGGGAAGGCAGGAAAGCAGGCCTCTGGATGTGCAGCTCCAGGCCTTGGGGTACAGCGGCTGGAGAACCAAACTGCATGACTGAACACACATCCACAGCAGCAGTGCAATTCTCTGAGATCTACCTGGGACAAATGGGAGTTTTAATCACCAGAACCTTCAGCCTCTATCACAGAAAAGAGGAAAATAAAATGTTTTCTGGGATACTTACTGCATTATAAAATATGATAAAGTTCTACCTCAACAGAGTGGTCATTTGCCCAGTAGAGGTGCTGGACACCATGTGGTTTGCTTAGCGTAACAGACAATACTTTGAGTATTTCAAATCGAAAAACGGACTGCCACATGCACTCTGGGCTGGTTCAGATAGGAAGAGCTCCACCCAAACCTGGGCCTGAGCAAGGGGAGTGTGGTCAGCCTCCAGCAGGGCTGGCTTATTCCTGGAGCAGTGTGTGGCAGGGCCCAGGAGACAGGGGGCCATAAGGCACGTGACAGGGCTTGGAGCCGGCACCCAGGAGACTTTGGGGAGACGTGGTGAAGCAGAGGGAAGCCCCAAGTGGGCTCTCTCTGCCCAAGGCTGAAAGGTCAGCGTACAAATGTGAAATTCAGTGTTACTACTCCAGCAGGTAGATCACAAGGGCCTCTGGATGGCCACCCTATAGGGTTGAGGGAAAATGTGTTCTAAACCACTCCTGAGGCATCTATATTCCGCTTTGCACTTGGGACAACATTCTTTTAGGACAATTATCTGCATACAGCTGGCCCTCCATATCCACAGGTTCAGAATCCATAGATTCAACCAAGCTCAGATGGAAAACATCTGAAAAGTAAAACTGCATCTGTACTGAACACATACAGACATTTTTCTTGTCATTCTTCCCTAAACAATGCAGCCTAACAACTATTTATATAGCATTTACATCGTATTAAGTATTATAACTAATCTAGAGATGATTTCAAGTGTACAGGAAGACATGCCTAAGTTATATGCAAATACTGTACAGTTTTCTAGAAGAGACTTGAACATTCATACAGGTCCTGGGCCAATCCCTGAGGGCCCCAAGTGAGGACAGGATTAATTTGGGTCCTGACACCCACTAAGACCTTTCCAGGGCAGTCTCCACCCCTCCACTAGGCCGGTGGCTCTGAGGACATTTCAAGGTGGTCTGTGCCCCCCACCTAGGGTCCAGAGCCCTTCTCCCCATCCTCTTGTGTTTCTGTGAAGTCTTTCTCCTCCTCCTGAAGTCTTCTACGGGATGGCCACAGTGGAGAAATAGCCGCATTTACTCATCTGTCTTTCTCTTGTCTGTCATCCTCCACCTGGCTGCAAGCTTCCTGAGCTCATTATCTTGTCCATGGGTATAATTCCCTGAACCTAGAGCCATGCTGGGCATCTGGTGAATATGAAAGATTGTTCAGAGGAACGATGAGTGAAAACTTGTAGAATCAAAACAGAGTTCTCCCCTTGGGAATTGCCTCTCTCTGGGGGTTCACTCTGTAGATTAACAGCCTGGAACACATGCCATCAAGTTCTTCATGGATGGTCCTGGCCTGACAAAGTGATCAGGAATACAGTGATGGAGTATAGTGATCAGGAGTGGGGTCATGGAGTCAGACCCTGTGGACAGTAAGGGCTGTCCTAAGCCTCAGTTTCCCCAGCTTTAAAATGGTGCTGACAGTAGTGACTCATGTATCATAGTCAGGGTTTGCAAGGGAAAATATTTAATATGGGACACATATTTCCTAGAATTATTCTATGACATTCACCCAAAGAGTCCATGCAAAAGAGTGTGAACAACTCTTCATATACTAGAGACTCTAAAAATTCAGCTGAGGGCCTGGGTCTCACAGTACTGTCCTGAACGAGTCCAGCTGAAGACCTACAGCCCATGGCAATGTCCTCCATAAGTCCAGCTGGAGAGCCCATGACAATGTCTCATGAAGGCCCACTTCATAGATCTGCACTGGGAAGGCCCAAAGGTTAGTGCTGGAAGCTAGAAAGCTTGTGTCAACAGGCTGAGGGATCTGCACTGAGCCAGGAAGCAGTACTCAAGGTAAGGACCAGAGCTTCCTCAAAAGACTATAGCCATCCACAGTAACCATGGGGGCCTGAGCTCCTCTGATAACAGCTGAGTTCTTAGCAGGAAAACCAATGTGACAAGCTTCTCCAGGAGAACCAAGAGCATACCACCTTCCCCTCCAGTTCTCCTTTTATGCAGTTGGCAGCAATCCTCAGGTGGGTCTTCCACACCCAACACCATGCGGATTCCTTTCAGCAGGGTGTTCCAAGCTGCCCGTTAGTTAATCCACCACACCAACTTATGTTTGTAAGAATGAAAGCCCTATGGGGCCAGAGATGGCTCAGTAGAATAACTGCTTGCCTGGCAAGTGCAAGGGCCTGAGTTCAATCCCTGGTTCCACTGAAAGCAAGCAAGCAAGCAAGCAAGCAAGCAAGCAAGCAAGCAAGCAAGCGAGCCCTAGCCACCCAGTAGGGCATTACAATCACCATCATCCCTTGTAGCATCTTGGTTCTACAGTATAGTTGAAGGAGCATAACGAGATCTGGGAACTTCTCTAGTGTGACTGTCACTGGTTGTAGGGTGGGGGGATTAGAGAATCTTTTTCACTTTTGTCTTGTTAATTTTTCTGTTGCTTCTCCACCTCTTTTCACCTAATTTTTCAGGAAAAAGAAAGCACATAGAACAGAGATCTGCTCTGTCTCCTTTCAAGGGAAAAAAACTGAGACCCAGAAACATGGGGCAATCTTTCTGCGTCCACACAACCTGCTCTGTGCAAAATCAAGATGGGGTGGGTGGAGCGTTCCTGAGTCACCCACCCACTGGGCTGTGCATTGTCATTCTCATCAGGCATCAGGACTGAGGCCAGATAGGAGCAGTTGGCCATGGGTTGGGGTACAGAGGTAGGAATCTTCCATCCTTGACTGCAGAGACCAACCCAGGGGCAGGTCTGAGGCGTCATTGATTGGCCCATGGGAAAGGCACTGGGAGTTTGGGAAAAGGGAAAAGGGAACTTGGTTCCAGGAGAAAAGGAACTACAAGTGTGAGGCTATGAAGGTGTATTAAACAGGGCTTTCACATGTGCTTTTAGTGTGTTGACATCTGGGTGCCTCACTGACCCAGGAGAAACGGCCCTGCTCAGGAAGAGCTAATTCCAGAAACACTACCATCCCCCCTCCAACACTCCACCTTGAGTGTGGCATTCACACAAGTACTGACCAGTCCTCTACCAGGCTCTGGTGCTCCAGGTCACAATCCACCTTCCCAGGCACCCCAGGGCCAGGCACCAGGTGACTAAGGACAGCTCCTACTGCCTAGAGCTAGCTCGAATTATTCACATAAGCCAGTTCTAAACCCACTCACTCTGCTCCTCCTATACCTTCCCAGGAAACCTGGGATTGAAGCTGGAAAATGAACAGGATCCTGAACAAAACACCAAATGAGACACAGAGTTTAGGATCAAAGTGTGGTGTTTATTTGCTGGTGTCTCTGCAGGGGACTCATGTCCTTTTTGTTTCTTTTCTGCAGGGCAGTTTTGTTTTTTTTTTTAAATCTGAAATCAGCACGAAAGCAAGGTTGCTGAAACAGCACAGTGGTTAAGGGGTGCATAGAGTCCAAGAGGGGTCGGGAAGTTCTGGCAGAATTTTCCAAGTCTGGTAAGCTCTGGGGACAATGCATTCTAGCTGTGCCTGTACAGCTGCAGCAGTTTCCTCAGGGAGCTTAGCTGCGCAGTTAACCCACAGCTGCCCAGCTGCACCCCAGGAGGTGGCTCCCCTGAGCATGCAGGCTCTTGCTCCCGCTTTGCCTTCCCTCCCTGGTGCTCCCAGGGTGGCCCTGTGTGACATGCCATGCCTCTTCTTCCTAGAGATCTTCCAGAACACCTTCCTTCATGACAATCATCTTGGTGTCTGAGCCAAGCCCAGGCACTGACGGACATCTGTACAAGGCAGGATGATGACGTTAGCTTAGAGCTTCAGAAATTCAGGGCCTGGAAGGATCCTCACCACAATGATGTCCTTCATCAAACCCTTTCTGTGTGGGAGCAGCCCCAAGGCTTCAGGTGGGTCCGATGCCTCTTCCACATTGACAGTGGCTGGAATAGTGTGTCACCGTCACCTCCACTTCCTGGCACACCCCTAACACATGAGCCTACACTGGTTACTCACAAGCTGCCACCAAAGTCCACTGCATGCCCCAAAGAGCTATGAGCAGATCTGAAATGCCCATCTCTGCATTCCTCTCCAGGTTGTATCTATATGCTTAAAATAAAGGAATAGATAGGGAGACAAAGGTGGCACAAAATTAGTTCCTTCACCAGACAAATTTGCTTCTGAGCCACTCTGCCAACCTGCTAATGAGTCGTTTTGAACCTTGTGCCGTGTTACCTCTAATTTTGCAGCCTGCTTGGATGTGAGTTCCGTGGACAGCCTCACATTTGGTTCAGAATTATAGGCTGAATTGCCGCTCACTACTATTATTGTGCTGTCAATCTTGGATTAGCACATTATAATACGGTACACTGAGTGCATCTGTTCCGTAGATCACAGGGCGGCACTGTCATTTGTTGAATCATTTTGTCTTATATGATTGTTAAGCAATTATTTCATCTCAGGCAGCTTAAGCTTTGATCACTGTATACTATTTACCGGGGATACAAAAGGAGAGGCAAAGGAATTGCCACCACCAGCTGTGGCACTCACATATTCTGGTCCCAGTGTAAAGGCTTCCTGCTTGCTGGATGCGCGACCTTGACTCTAGGAAGGCGGCTGCGGAAGGGGATGGAGCAGATGCATCCGACTCAAGGCTGAAGCTTGCAAACTTGGAGTCAGTTGACGAACATGCAGACAAGGGCCCTGTGTTCTCACTGGCTAAGATACGCTGCAGAGGGGCACACATCCAGATCTTGAACATGGTCCTCTTTAGGATGAACACGAAATGCCCTGGGTCTAGTCCCGAAGGCTGGAGAGCTGTTCTTTGAGGTCTGTAGCCCATGTTGTGAGAGAGACTGTCCTAATTAGTCAGACAAGGCACACTAGGAAGTTGCTAAAGCTACCTGACAGGGCTTGGAGAGGGCTGTCACCAGCACAATGACAGCACTGCCTTCTCTGCTGAGCCATTTACTGTCAGCACGTGTGACCTCCTGTCCCAGTGTGACAGTAGGATGCACTATCAGGCAGAGGCTGGTGCCTGTCGCAGCTGAGGCTCTGAAAGGCACGGCGTGAAGGACCAGCTGGACCTGAGACTTACTCTATTCCCGCCTGTGGGGACACCTAGACAGAAGGAGCATCTTTGCCAAGGGTCAGTGCCCACCCTTTGATGGGCCTCCCCCAGAGCCCAGGCATGTCCCTTTTCTTCTGCTCTGAGCGTGGTTCCCGCTTGTCCCTAGCCTTCATGAGACAAGTTCAATTCTGTACCTTCTCTGTACCCCCTCTCTGTCCTCTCCCAAATTTTGCCACATCCTGCAGTGTGAAGTTTGCCTCCATGTTCTCCTGCTCCCTTTGCTCCCCTGGACAAGCCTTCTCCCTTTCCTCCCTGCTCATCAGATCCAGCCCACCCTCCAGGGGACAGGCAAGCTCACCTCGTCCAGAAAGCTCTGCCTATGCGGCCATTTCCATCTATTCTGTTGTTGTTTTGGCTCTTTTGAGACTGGGTCCCACTATGTAGCTCAGGCTGGCCTTGAGCTCACTATGGAGCCCAGGCTGATCTCAAACTTGCTGTGATCCTTTGCCTTCAGCCTCCTGGGGACTGGCATTACAGGTGTGCATCATTATACCTGACTCCATCTCTATCTTGAATCACGGTGGCACTGACAGTAGCTATCCTGTTACCTCCAGCACAGGGCCTTGCCCTCCCTCCACCGGATATGAATGTCTGTTGAAAGTAAGTGCAAAAAGTCACATCTCTTCACATGCTTTGGGGAATTCAGCAGTGCAAGTGGGGATCACAGTCATACCAAAAACAAGTACCACCTCACTTGATGATGGTTGATAAAGAGAGTGATTATTTGTTGAGCGCATACAAGCGCCGAACACTTCATGTGAGCTGTCCCATTCCTTCTTTACAGTAATCCCATGTACTAGTTTGCTTTTTCTTGTTAGGAAGGGGCTGGGTAGTATATGGACCTCTCTGTGAGAATGTATACTGTATATGCGAGAAAAAGGACACCCAATAGCTCACAGTTAGGAGCCTGGAAGCCCAAGACTGGGTGGCCTCATCTGTGTGGGCTCCATGGGAGTGTCCCCAAGAGGGAGGTCATAGAATCAGACAGGAATCCAGAGAGACTTCCAGGTCAAGTTGATCTTGAGAGAAGGAACTAATTAGGGTCTGTGAGAACTATATTAGTCCCTGCTGAGGCCACTGTGCTCAAGGATGGACCGACCTATCTTCTACGAGTTCTGCCTCTTAAAGGCTCTGTCACCTCCCAACATTGCCACATGAATACAAGCCTGACCACCCCTCGAAGGGCAAGTGGTGCTTAGATGAGAACTAAGCTTCCAGCACACAACCACACCCATTCAGGAGCAGCTTGTAAGGCAATTTCCCTTATTCCCATTTTACAGATGTGGAAACCAAGGTCTGTTGAGCTGAGGGTCATTAGACAGCACAAGGCTGCACTAGAATCCAGGCCAGGTCTGGTGGACTCTGGCATCCTCCCTTCTGCACAGTCTGCCTGAGTGGCAGCCTTGCTCTGAATGCAGAGTGAGGATTCTTTGAGCACTGAGGTAGGATCTGCTCCCATCTGCTCTCCATTGCCCCACATGCCACACACCAGTTGTGCAACACAATTGTGACTTCTCTGGATTCTTTGACCAAACTGACACTTTCCTCCTCCTCTTTTTATTTTTTTGAGGCAGGGTCTCATAATGTATCCCAGGCTGACATCAAACTCGTGATCTTCCTGCCTCAGCCTCCCACGAGCTTTGATTACATAGCATGCCACCATGCCTGACTGGTGCTTGTCTTCTTGCCAAGGCAAAGCAGCCGTGTCCAGCCTCCAGCCCGCAGGCCACTTGCACCATTGCCCAGCTCTGGGAACTGAATCCAGGTCCTTCACGCTGAGCTACATCCCTAGACCTCTCCTGCCTTCTAAAACTTTTTAAAGCCAGGTCTCCCGAAGTCACTAAGTTAGCCGGGCTGGTCTTAAACTTGCATTTCTCCTTTATCAGCCTCCCAGAGTGCTTGGATTACAGGCATGGGCCACAACACTTGTCTTTTTCTTTCAAAATATATCATAATAACAAATATTTTTAAAAAGTTTTGTTATTCATACACACTAGCTATACTGTATAATGAATATGCATTCCCAGCAATTCCTCTGTGTGTAGCTCAGGCAAAGCAAAAGGCTGGACACACCCAGGAGCATGGGTAGAAAGCTTCTAAGGACGTCCTGTTGGAAGACATGGAGACCAGCCTCTGTGCTTGACCTACAGCCCTGGCTTCTGTGTAGTAAAAGCTGCTCCATGCGACAGAGATTGCCAGGGATTTTCTGGATGGACTCTCAAGACTCATGCAGTCCAGTGAATACTCCTCACCCTGGGGACCTCTAGAGGAGCCAGCCTGGTGTCGCAGGTGTGTGGCCAGTGTGCAAGACACCTGGGCTTCTGTCCAAGCTGCAGGTGACTCCAGGAATCTGCTTTATTACTTCCTGGTTGTGGGTGTCTAAGGAGTTGGTTTATTCGTTCCTTCCTAGAAGGTAGGCTCAACCCTCTTCTCTGGACTCTAGGTATCATTAACATGAAATTACTATCCAGGCACAGCGGCTCATGCCTGTAAACCCAGGGCTCTGGGGGGCGAAAGCAGGAAGATTGCGACTTTGAACCCGAACTGGGCAATTTAGCAACTGGACAATTTAGCAACTTAGCAAGATCTATTCCCCAGAGAGAGAGAGAGAGAGAGAGAGAGAGAGAGAGAGAGAGAGAGAGAGAGAGACAGAGACA
>NDGN011550053.1:3129-13929 GCA_002564285.1 Tympanoctomys barrerae | reverse complement strand
ACCTTCCCTTTAACTAGTGGTCTTTGCTACTAGTGGTCAAGGAAATAATTAAGAGTCCAATCTAGAAAACCTATCACAAATAGGATGTAAATTGGGCAGAGGTACAACGGAGCGGGTAGGCTTGAGAGGTCTATTGTGAAACAGGAGGCATTTGGAGCTGCTGGGTAAAGCTCCTGAATTCTATATAGTTATGGAGAGAAGGAGAGAACCTTATAGAATGGAAGAGGAGGGCCCGGGCAGATGGCTCAGTGGAATAAGTGCTTCCCTGGCAAGCACAAGGGCCTGAGTTCAATCCCCGGTTCTGAAAAAAAAAAATGGAAGAGGGCCAGAGAGAAACAAGTGGCAGGCAGAATGGCTTTCATCATGTCATCTAGGAATGCCCACACATATGTGTTTGTGCTGCTAAGTAAAGGCTATGCAATCACAGAGAGAGGAGAGAAGGAGTGTGTAGGAAAGTGTCTATTGTTTCTAGAAATACCACCTACATACATTTGTATATCACCTTACATCTATAATCTAATTTAGTAAACATCTCACCAGATAGTCTAGTAATCATTGTTCCAATCTGTGGGTCCTTTTCCTGTGTAATGCCAGTGTAAAGCAATTAGTATGTATATGAAACCAAGAATGTTTACACTCCATGCTTCAAAGCTAATCATCTCCCAGCAGTTCATTTGTGCATTTGTTTTTATATAAACTGTTTATTGTGAGCCGAACTGGGGATAACAAGGGTTTCAAGCAAATAAAAATATCTTGTCCTTCCATATGGCTTGACTGAGACAGCACGTTGCTGAGCCATGGCTTGTGAAGAAATGTCAACTTCCTTTAACATATCTTGCATTTACTTTTCTAAAGGAAGCACAGACAAACTCCAATTAAGAGTTTCTCATTGTTCTTTCATGCTGTTTACAAACTCAAATAGGTCTTGGTCATGAGTGATGTTGGGTAGCTGTAATATAAGCTGTTTGGCAAAGGGTAGGTACAGATAACTACCAACTTTTCTCATATGAATACCCAGATGGTGAGGATCAGTCTTTCACACCCATCTGCTGGGTCTCTCCTGAGGTCAGAGATGTGTGGCTCTTCTACTGGCACCACTCCTTAAACCAGCTGGGAAGATTAGCTTTGGTATTCAATTACTCACTAAGATCTGTCTTTTATACAGACTTGACTTCTTATATCTCCCCATACTCTGTCATAGCAGACTAACCACAAAGCAATAAAAGACGTGAAGCCATGGTTATTTTACTGGGAATTAAAGAGAATAGCATCCGTCGCTTCAAGTTGGCAGATTTCCACTCCTGGCTTCTCTTGCTAAACGTTAGTGTGGATTGACTTGGCTGCTACTTGGGCTGAGTTCCCACCACTGTTAGCAGTTGGCAGCAGTGTGTCCCAGAGGAGCCTCCAGCTGTGCCTAACTACTGTGCTTCCTGCCAGGCAGACTATGCCAGGTCAAAGGGCATTTATGGGTCTGCACATAAAGTCACCTTTCCCTCTTTTTCTACTTCCTCCCATGTGTCCTGTATCAAGGATTTCTGTAACAAAATGCATAACTGTTGCAATTGGTGTTTAAAAATAATGTATGCAAAATATGACTCTTAATATCTAATCTATCTATATAAGTGTGTGTCTGTGTGTATAAGTGAAAACAAATAGCAAATGGGACTATGTCTCTTGAGCAGGCACACTCCTTTTCCACTGACTGATATAGATTTTGGTACCAGGAGTGGCTTTAGAGAAACAGAACTGTAAAGAAGAAATTCTCCAGAAGTTTTAGGTGGTCCTGGAGTTGGCTCTCTAATTTGATGAGACCTAAAGATGCCATGTTATATACCTATAATTCTGTAGAGTACTGATAGTGAACTGCATCAATGTGGACTGTTTAAAGTACTTCTAATGTAGATCTATTTGACTAACTTAATTCACCACTTGTCAGATGTAAGGAATTTAATGACTCTATACACGAAAGTTTTGAATATTTTTAGCAGAGTGGAAATACAACCATGCTGGCTTGTTGACCTTAGCTTCTCCACTAACAAGTGAAACGAGTGAATGAAAACAATAAGCTCAAAACATCTATGGGAAATCTAAACGCTTCTGGTTGTGAGGACAAATTAATAAAGGAAAATGAGGAGCACAAAGATTCAAATTCTCAAGTTCAGACACACATAAGAAATTTAAAAGTTTCTAAGTGTATCCTGAAAGAAAATCTTCTCTCTTTTAGCACAGGACTGAGATTGTAGGAAGCTAAACGCAGGCCCTCATAATTCAGTTGGTTGAACTACAATGTAAGTTTAATGTTCAGACTTGAAGGGTTTATAAAGCAAAGGTAGAATTAAGATTTTTTTGTTTATTTTTTTTTGTGGAAAAAATGGGATCCCATAAACTGGGATGCAACATTCAGGAGAATCCTGACAAAACTGAGGATGCTGAGTTTCTAGATGGTAATGAGATTGGTAATGAAATTACTATGCCAGAGGAAGAGGTTTCCCTACCCAGAGATGTCCTCAATCCTGTGGTGTTGGTCTCTTTTAGCATATGTGGAGAAGCTAATCCTGTTTTGACCAGAGCAGGGTAATGCTGACATTCCTCAGGAACCACCCTCACCACCCACTTTTGCTGCTAGGCCTATAATCAGGCTCAAATCACAGAAGACTCTAAAGGGAAGGTAGACACTGTGACCATGAGAGGGTGTGTTATTCTCTCAAAGAACTTGTTCAGTTTTCTAAATCTGATAAGCAAAGGCATATTATGAGCAAGTGTGTGAATGGACTTTATGTGTGTGGGATAATGGTGGCAAAAATGCACACCTGGGTGAGGCTGAGTTTGTTGATATGGAGCAATTAAGCAAGGATTTTTAATTTAATTTCTGTCACTCCACTCTGTCACTGCAGCTCATGTAATAAAGTTGTTAGTAGTTTATTTGGCTGGTTGGCAGAAGTATGATCAAAAGATGGACCACTGGGCATGAATTAGAGATATCTGGTCTTCCATGTTTTACTATTGCTGAGGCAATTCAGAGACTTAGGGAAATGGAAATGTTGGAGTGGATCTGTCATGTTAAACCTAATAATTCTGTACACTGAGATGGTGCAGAAAATACCTTCACCTTGAGAAATAGCGTCATCAGGGGAACACCAGCACCCCTGAAGTGTCCTTTCATTGCTCTTCTCTGTATGCCAGACCTTACAGTGAGGACCACAGTTACTCAATTGGGAAATTTAAAGGTAATTGGTACTGTTGGATCCTGGAGTGACAGAGATCAAGTGACAGCACTTTTACCAAAGGCAGGTCCAGGTACTTACCTAATGGACAGTAGAAACAGGATGACCAGAATGGTCTCACACATGTAGATCTATATGGCATTAGCCAAGCAGCCACAAAAGTGAAACAGATGGAAAAACTATGAACATTTTACTAGATTTATATAATCAAAAAAAAAAAAAGAGAAAATGAGCAGAGATATACTTCAAATTGTGGTAACAGGGAAGCATGGCTGCTTAGCCAGTTCCCACACTTGGGTCAATCTATAGACCCAGAACCCATTAAATGAAGGGCAGGCCAGGTAACCTTGGAGAAGGATCCTGATGTACCAAAAATTTACATGATCAAACTTTCTTCCATCCTTCCTGAGAGTGAACTAAGACCTTTTGCCTAAGTGATTATACACTGGAGGAAGGGAAACAACAAGACATTTCAGGACCTACTGGACAGAGGTCCTGAACTAACACAGATTATAGAGGATTCAAAACATCATTGTGGCCCTCTGATAAGAATAGGGGTCTGTGGTGGTCAGGTGGTCAATGGAGTTTTAGCAAATATCTGACTCACAATGGGCCCAAGAGGCCCTCAAAGCCGTCCTATAATCATTTCCTCTGTTCCAGAATGCGTAATTGGGATAGGTACATTTAGTACCTGGAAGAATCTTCACATTAGTTCCTTACCTATAGCATGAGGATTGAATAGGCCAATTGGAAGGCATTAGAGTATTCTTTGCCTGGGAAAATAGTAAGTCAAACACAGTACCACGTTCCTGGAGGGATTGCAAGATTAGTGCCACCACTAAGGACTTGATGGATGCGGGAATAGTGGTCCCCACCACATCCCCATTTAATTCTCCCATTTTTGTTTTGTAAAAGATGGATGGGTCTTGGAGCATAATGGTAGATTACCATAAACTGAGTCAAGTGGTGGCTCAAATTCCAGCTATTGAACCAGATGTGATTTTCTTGCTTGAGAAGATTAACACATCTCTTGGTACTTAGTATGCAGCTATTGATTTAGCACATGCCTTCTTAGGCTTATGCATAGGACCATTGGAAACAACTGCCTTCAGCTGGAAAGGCCAGCAATATACCTGCACTGTCCTCCCTCAGGGTTATATTGACTTGCCAGTCCTGTGTCACAAGCTCATTCATAGGGCTCTTGATCACTTTTCTCTAGCACCAGTTATCGCACTGGTCCATTACATTGATGGTGCTGTGCTGATTGGGTCAAGTAAGCAGGAGGCAGAAAATACTCTGGGCTTCTTAAAGCATTTGAGAGCCAGATAATGGGAAATAAATCTAATGAAAATTCATGGTCCTCAGTGAAATTTCTAGAAGTCCAGTGATGTGAGGCATGTAGAAGTATCCCCTCTAAGGTAAAAGATAAATTGTCACATCTGGATCCTCCTACAACCAAAAAGAGGTCACAACATTTATTGGATCTGTTTGGAGGAAACAACATACCTCACTTGGGTGTCTTACTCCAGCCCACTTACCAAGTGACTCAGAAAGCTGCTAGTTTTGAGTGGATCCCAGAACAAGAAAATGTTCTGCAACAGGTTCAGGCTGCTGTACAAGATGTTCTTCCCCTGGGGCTATATGACCCAGTATATCCAATTGTAACTGGAGTGTCAGTAGCAGCTAGAGATGCTATTTGGAGTCTCTTCCAGGCCCCCATTGGTAAATTGCAGCAGAGGCCTTTAGGATTTTGGACCAAGACATTGCTGGCATCAGAAGACAACTATCCTCCTTCTTAAAAACAGCTCTTGGCCTGCTACTGGGCCTTAGTGGAAACTGAATGCTTGACTATGAGGTACCAGGTCATCATGTAACCTCAGTTGCCTATCATGACCTGAGTATTATCCAGTCCACTGACTTGTAAGTTTGGACGTGCAACTATCAAGTGGAAATGGTACATATGTGATCCATCCAAAGCAGGCCCGGGAGTATCATAACTTGTGTCTAGATGTCCCCCCAAAGCCTCACACAATCACAAGTGGGGCTTTTTCAGAGAATGCTGAATCTAGCATGTATAATTTATTCATGCTGTAATGCTAGGATTAAGTATACTAGGATTAATGGAGGATTATTACTAAATCATTCCACTGATTGGGTTGGCACTGCCCTAATCCTGGTGTTCTGGATAGAATATAAGGGACAAAAAGAGGCTTATATTGACCCTTGCTTGATTTCCTGTCTTCTTCTTACAGTAAAATATTTCTCTTCTGTGATGCCACCTTGCCTCAGAGACAGCCAATTATGGTCTGAAACTTCCAAAAACTGATCTAAATGAACTTTTCCTTCTTAAGGGTCAAGTATTAAGGTGTCGAGTAGTTTATCTCAGAAAAGTAACTAAGACAAGAGGGTACAAGTAAATTATATAAAGAAGTTGGTTACATGCCCATTGCTCCTGCTTCTGCTGTATTGCCTTCTGCTTCCCAGCATGCATCTGTGGCCTCATGGAGTATACCATATGATAATCTATCAGAGGAAAAGAGGGCCTGGCTTTCTTTAAGGATGTTTCTGCACATTATGTGGGCACTACCAGCAAGTACGCAGCTGCAACATTACAGCCCCTTTCTTAGACATCCATAAAGGACAACGTAAAAGGGAAATTTTTACAGTGGGTAGAATTTTGGGCAGTATACCTGTTACTATATTTCACCAGGAAGGAGAAACAGCCTGATGTGTGACTGTATATTGACTTATGAGCTGTAGCCAATGGTCTGGATGGATTTTCAGTAATTTAAAGGGAATATAACTTGAAAATTTGTGACAAATACATCTGGGGAAGAGGTTTGTGGATAGAACTCTCCATATCAGAAAATGATGTAAAAATATTTGTTACCTATGTAAAGGTTCATCACTCAACAGAAGAATAATTTAACAATAAAGTGTATGAAGTGACCCATTTTGTAGATAGTTGTCAACCTCTTTCTTTAGTCACCACTGTCATTACTCAATGGGCTCATGAGAAGAGTGACCATAGTGGCTGGCATGAAGGTTATGCAAGGGCTCAGGGACATATATTCCCACTGACCAAGGCTAATCTAGTGACAGCTGCTGCTGAATGCTTAATATGCCAGCAGCAGGGACCAACACTGAGTCCTCAGTATAGCACTGTTCTTTGGCATAATCAACCTGTGATGTGACAGCAAGCTGATCATATTGACAATGATTGCATTTTGTCCTTACTGGCATGAATACTTCTTCTGGATATGTATTTTCCTTTTCTGTAGTAATGATACTCCAAAAAGTACCATCTGTGAATTCATAAAATGCTTTTTTCACTATCATAGGATTCCAGAGAGCTTGAGACTGACCAAGGAACACATTTTGTGGCCAAAGAAATAAAACAGTTGGCTCATGCTCATGGCATTCAGTGGTCTTACTATCTTCCTCACCATCCAGAAGCAGCTGGATTGATAAAAAGGTGGAAAGGCTTGTTGAAGATGCAGTTACAGTGCTGACTACATAGCAGTAGCTTGCAGGGCTGGGGCAAGGTTCTTCAGAAGGTTGCGTATGCTTTGAACCAGCATCTACTATATGGTACTGTGTCTCCCATGGCCAGGACTCATGGATCCAGGAATCAAAGGGTGGAAGTGGGAATAGTATCATTTGCCATTATCCCCAGTGATCCACTAACCAATTTTTGCTTCCTGTTCCTGTGATCTTATGTTCTACTGGCTTAGAAATTTTAGTTCCAGAGAGGGAAAGAAGTACAACGATGATACCATTGAACTGGAAGCTAAGACTGCCTTCTGGCCATATTGATCTCTTCATTCCTCTGAAGAAATAATCCTAAAAGAGAGTCACAGTGTCGTCAGGAGGGACTTACACAGACTATAAAGAGGAAATTGGACTACTATTCCACAGTGAAGGAAAAGGAAAAAATATGTAGAGTACAGGAGACCCCTTAGGTCACTTCCTAGTATTCCCATGCCCTGTTATTATGGTCAATGGGAAACTACAACAACCTAATCCAGGCAGAATGACAAATGCTGCAGAATCTTCAGGAATGAAGATATAGGTCACTCTACCATGGAAATAACTAAGACCTACTGAGGGACTTGCTGAAGGACAAGAGAATACAGAATGGGTCATAGAAAAGATAATTTTAAACACCAGCTATGACCTACAACAGCTGATTCCCAGTAGCTATGACCCTGTGATCTGCTACAGAAATGAGACTATAACTGAACTAGTTATCTCTTAAAATAATTATAATATAATATGATGTTGACAGACTCACTACTCATTCTTAAGGATTGTTAAACCTATGTTGTAATGTTCAAGTTATGAAATGTTAAGAGTAAGAATTACTGAAAGAAAAATTGCCTTCTACTCTTTGGAGGAAATTAATGCATTTCCATTTACACATACGATAGTTATACCATCTTAGGTGAAATTATGAGCTTATCTTTGCATCTGGAAATTGGTTTAAAGATATGTGTCTAGTTGTTAAGTTTATAAGAATGGATTGTGATGGTTCATTGAATGTGTCAACTTGAGTGAGAGAAGCTCAACTAAACTGGTTTAGCAATTCCACACCCTGCAGTGTGGAAGACTCACCCTAGGGCAGTTCATTACCTAACTGTTATAAAGGGAAAATGAAGAAGGATGGATCTGCTTCTGTTTTTTGGAGGCATTCCAGTCTTTGCCTTCACCTTGGATATCATCTCCTGGCTTCCAGTGTAGGCTCTAGCTTCTGGCAAGGCTCTTCATTCTTCCACTGCAGACACATTAGCCTCCCTCATCACATGGACTTTCCTGGAGCACTTCAGTGAGCTCCAGACCTCTGACTGATCCTTAGCTCTCCAGCATGCAGACAGATCTCCTGCACTCTTCCCAGTATGACTCTGTAGGTGGCCATTGTAAGCAAGGCATGCAGTTTTTATATATTTTTATATCTTTTATTATATCTACTTCTCTCTTGCCACTGATTGATATACCAGGGAACCATCACAGAATGTCTTTGATTCACACTTGTAGGTGCTGAGGTTCCTTTTCAGAGGATAGATAAATAATTTCTTGGTGACTTAAATCCAATTTTAAAGAAATTTGAGTTTGTTATATCCTCAACTTTCTTATCTGTAAAATAACCTGGATAATAGTTATATATTGGATATAAGAATACAGTATTGCTTAGGTATTAAGTACTATGTCTAAGATATTATAGATGATCAGTAAATGATAGATATTTTTATGCATAGGCAGCTAATATTAGAAAGAGTTGTAATTCTCCAGTCAATTCTTAGATACTGCTACTACTATGAAGATGATGATGGCCTATAGGAATTTTTTGAAGCATTTCACCCCTGGAATCACTAATGAATGTTAGCTGTGAAATGGTAAAACTGATTTAATGGGCAGGNNACACACACACACACACACACACACACACACACACACAGCATATGTAACTTCAATACCGCTTCAATCCTTTTTAGGCTATGTTAGAAAGGGAATCAGTAGCTAGCTCCAAGGAGTGTGCAGGAGGTCTGCAGGTCCTGGATGGTTGCTAGGTTACTATCCCTGAGAATGACCTGTTTTAGCTGGCATGCAGATACTCCAGATAAAGCTGATCCCCAGGGACACTACTTCTTCACTTTTAAGGTTCACAAGAAAGTGTGTTGACACCAAACCCAATTGGCAATAAACCTGTGAGCTATAACTAAATCCTGTCCTGTTAGGAGTCAGCAGAGTGATGATGGAGTCTGCTCATCTGTCCATGCTTCCAGACTCTACAGGGGGGCTGTGTTTTGTCAGAAAATTCTCATGGTCTTAGAAGTGAAAAGACATGGCATAAAATTAACAGAGGAAAGTCCATGTCCTTGAGAATTTTTCTGAAGCGCATTTGCAAGTACCATACTGATGAGTATAATTGCTCTCACCACTGAGAAGACCTCCTGGTAGCCCCATTCATTGCTCAATTCTGAAGTTAGAAACTATTTTTTCATGCATTTACTCAGTCCTAAGAATATAAAAAAGTCATTTCCAGTTCTACAGAACAAATATTTACCACTTATTATAGCTAGACATGGATATAGTACAAAGAAAAACATACAAGGGGTCATCCTTGAGGAACTTATAGTATAGTGCAAGATATAAATTGAACTTGTAATGATTTTTTTCCCACAAGATACTGAGGATTGAACCTAAGGCCTCCCTTCTGCTAGGCAAGCACTAGACCATTTTTGTTTTAGTCAAATGAAATACTTGACACCTTGAACAAAATTATTTATTTTGGATCATAGTTTCAGTCCATGGTCAGCAGGTTGTAAAACACAAACAAGATGGCAAAGAGGCATGGGAGAGGAAAACATGCTCAACCCATGTCAGTCAGGAAAGACAGGGACAAGGAAGGAACCAGGGACTAGGATACCCCTGGGAGGACCACCCCAGTGATCCACCTTGAACCAGGCCCCACCTCCCAACAGCACATTCAGCTACTGAACACCATGAAGGATGAATTGAAGAGTATAGTACTCTCATGGTCAAATCACCTTCTATACACATGAGAATTTTGGAAGTTATCTTAAATCTAAATTATAACATTCTGCCCCAAAAGACTCATGGCTATCTCAATAGGTAAATGTCTTCAGTCCATCTCCAAGAGTCAGCAAATTCTTAAAAATGCCAGAATTGCTAAAAAGTCTAAGTCCAAATTCTGTCTTGAGACTTATGGTAAACTCCTAGCTGTGAGCCTCTATAATTTCTATTTAAAGTTAAACTCTGCTGACATACAATGGCACAGGATAAATATTTCTCCTCAAAAGGGAGAAATAGGGGAAGACAAAGGAATGGGACCAAAGTAAGATCAAAACCATTTGTCTACGGGGCAAGTTGTGGTAAGACTCCAAACAAGTTGGGCAGCCCCAATCCTATGGCCTTGGTGGCTACAGACCTTATGGTCTCTTGAGTTTGTTTTATTCACTTCCTGCAACCTCTCTCAGCAGATGCTTCACTTTCCTGGTTCCTCAGCTTCTTGGAGTCCTCACTGCACTTTAGGCTTCTATCCTACAATTTCCTTACTGCACTTTAGGCTTCTATCTTACAAGTAGTGTGAATACTACTGTCTCAAGGGCACACTGACTTCCCAGGCCTTCTGAAATCTGGATGGACACTTCAATGACCCCATAGCTTTGTATTCTACATAATTGAAAAACCAACACCATGTCCATGATGCTAAAGTGTGCTCTGAGCTCATGTAGTAGTCAGGCCTCATTGGAATATGGCTTCAGAGGCCTCTGAGTGCCTACATGATTGAGCATAGTGAAACATATCCCAGGAAACCTATTCTATCGGTAGCATTCCAGCTGGGGAGCAAAGGTTTTCTTTTTTAATGAAAGTTTTATAGGTTTGCACCTCTGAGCTTCCAAATAGTGGGGCCTTGCTGATTCCTAAAATGCCTTCAAGGTATCTTTCCATTTTTTTTCAAAGTACTATACTTCTTTTAAATGTTAATCTTGTCGGGGAGATGGCTCAGTAGAATAAGCGCTTCCCTGGCAAGTGCAAGGGCCTGAGTTCAATC
>NDGN011550052.1:3536-20447 GCA_002564285.1 Tympanoctomys barrerae | reverse complement strand
TTTTAGGAAGGATGGAATTCAAGAGTTGATGATGCTTCAAGGCATGGATGTGATTTTCAAAAAGAGACTAAAACATAACCAAGACTTAAATCTGAACTGTTGGAGATGCCGTTGGCACTGGGGTTTGGACCAAGGAAGATGGAGACCTTCATACTGTGTGTGATTATGTGTGTGTGTGCGCGTGGGCACGTGTGTGTGTGCATGTGTGTGACATCCTTACAAAAGCATGGTTAGAATAAAGTACAACTTATCAACTGAGAATTCTTTACTTCTGGCTTATGCAATATGATCCCCAGAAATCGAACAAAATTAGTGAGACTTACTTTTTCCACGCTTTTCTCCATTGCAATAACTTCATGCACTTTAGAAGTACAAAAACATTAATTGATGTTAACCAAGTCTACTTGGTGGGATACCTCCTACAGACTTTACTAAAGTTAACTTAACAATATGCATACAAAACATACATGTGGGAGGGTATACGGGTGTGGGTGGGCATAAATTTACAGCTATGTGTTTATAGATACACACATGTATATAGAAATACGCACTTGTAATCATACCTAGCTGAAAATATATGTGCAAGGAGCTTCCAAAACTACTTTTAATGCATTGTTAGAATGAAATGGAGAAATATTGACTTTTGTAAATGGAAATATGTCGGCATAAACAATCAAACATGAAGTCAGGGCTAAATCCTAATTGCAAGGCTTTAATTTTGATAAAATTATTCAGCGACCAGAGTGGTTGCTGTACACATGGAATGAGAACACAGTTTTGGGAACTGTGATAGGTTGAATTTTCTGAAATTTGTTTCCCTTCCTCTTATTCTTCAGGAAAAATGCAAGTTGACTTGAAAAATTTTCCTTTGCCCTGGGGAAATGAATAAATATTTGAAACGCTTTTAAAATTATTTTTAATTAAAAAAACTCTGAAAAATATTACCTGTCAGTAATTTATAAATACCAACTTTTGATGTAATGTATTTAACCTCATCTTAATGTATGTTTAACTGGATTATAGGTTCTTATCTTTTGTTAAAATAGGCATACTCAGTGGACCAATGTATTATTAGAGTCGGTATATATTATATAATAAAGGACAAGTTTCCTGTGGACTAATGTTATCTTGTATTTCACTACTTGCCTTGAGACTACATCATAATTTCAATCTTTGCCACAATGCAGTGTCTTGGTACCAAAACTGTACACTTCTACACTAACGTGTTCACGTGTTTTTAATCAGGCTGGATTTATAAACCAGAGATTGGAAAATGGCTCCATCTGTGATTTTTTACAATTCATTCATCTATCCTTCCACTCAACACATATTTCTTTGGTATCTATTCGGCCAAGTATTGTTCTGTAAGGTCCTAAGGATACAGTAGTGAGATAATGAGATTAAAAAGTACCCATATGAAGCTTACATTCATACAGTATGTAGGTGAATAAACAAGCAATTAAACAAATGCCAGATCATGAAGCATGAAACATAATCAGAGAGAATAAGGACTATAAGACAAGAGGGTTATGTAGATCCTTCATGTCTAATGGAAAGTAGGCAGAGATAAATGATACTTGAGCGGATCCCTGAAGGAAATGAAGGCACTAGCCTTGCTAGCAGACATGCTTCAAAAGTGGATACAAGGAGACAGAAACAGAAGCCTCACAAAGGGGACCGACCGCTGTACCTTGATCTAGCTTTGTTCTTCAGTTTCTCCTCCATCTAGCAAGGGTGGGATCCCTCAAAAACTTCTCACCATTATTTGCATTCTATAGAATGTCAACTGTCAGATTCTTGGATTAGGTCTTCCATGTCCGGTATTTATCCTGTTCACTGGAGCTCTCTGCACTTCTCTGGATCTTCCTCGTGTTTAGGAATTGGAAAGAGTTTATAGATTCTAAAATACTCCCAGGCAAGATGGGAGATATGATTGACTATTACCATATGCTTTCAAGAAATTTAAAATTTTTGTTCTCTCTTATTTTATTACCTCAAAATAATTACTTTAAAGAGAGTATAGTACTAATTGATACGAAATTACAAATGGTACACATTTAGAAGACCAAAATGATAGGTTTTTCAAATCTGAGCAACAGATTTGACCATAAAAATAGATAATATATCAATCACTGTTAATCAGATATTCTTGTTCAGAAAATCTATAATGTATGTATTGTTATATATTCTCCTGTTTCTCTTTGCTTTTATTTTTCTTGCTCTTGATTTTATTCTTCAAAATAAAAGAAAATTATGAAAAAAATATAATAAAATATTCGCATGAAGGGTTAATTTTCAATTTTAGGATCATTTGAAAAAGTTCACATTATGCCTATAATTATCTAGTACTTCTCTAAAGAAACTTTAGTTTACTACATGAAATAATACTCCTGGATATAGAAACAAATTCATTTCATTTATAACTTTCTTTGAACTACACTTAAGCTGAATTCTGGGCTTATCTCAAAAATCTGCTAAAATAAAATTACAGCATCCTATGTGGGCTACATTTCCTACTACTGCTTGTCAAAAAGTAAAATATAGAAAGCCAAATTAATAGAGAAAAATGGCCATGTTATCTAATTACCTGTGAAATTCTTAGGGCAGGTTGATTAAGAATAAGTTAATAACCATATGGTATCATCTTACCTATTTATTTTGTGGACATTATAAAATAATAATGCAATTTCATGCCGCCCACCTTGTCGTTGAATTACAACTGTCGTTAAATTACTGCTGGTTGTGTAAAATGAGAGAAGTCATTTGGTAAGCAATTTGAAAATGTTTAAAAAGCCACAGAAGTATTAATCCTCTTTGATCCATTAATCCTGTTTCTAGAAACTAACTCTAAATATATAGGGAGCTGTTACCTGAATCTTGTATTATAGTAAAAAGGCTAACGGACCTAATTCTTTCACATACAGGAAATTACTATGTTAAACTTAGCCCATCTATTATTTAAGTATATTCAGTGGTTAAAAGGAAGACATTGAGAATATATAAACTAAAGTGTATTTTAAAAAGCATGCACAGTGTAAGTATTCTTGGTGAAGATGTACACAGATGAATAGGATCTGCAATGAATAACAAAAGAAAAGCTTTTGATTTGCTAGGAAAGACAGATACATGAATGAATATGTTAACAATATATTCACAAACAATGCACATATATTTATAAATTAAAATATTACTTTAACTAAAAGATATGTTTTAGGCAACCAAATTATTGAACAAGTTTATGAAACAGTAGTAGATGGCAACGTGCCACTTTTTTAAAAGTCATGATATCTGTAAGACGGTATCTCTCTCCACTTATGTAAAGATTCTTAGAATCCTAACTATATTAAATCACATATTAAACATATTTTCTCATTTCTCCAAATTCAAGATTCTAATTCTCTTTAATGCCCTATTTTAATTGGAATGTTGCTAAATCCGTTGACAGTCTTACCAACTATTTTAACAGCCTTTTAATTTGTCGTCTAGAAAATTATAACTCTTCATTAACTTTGGGAGACACTGCATTGCAGTTGTGATATATCATTCCTCATTTTATTAACAATCTACTTAATGAAATTCAGGCTTCGAGCAGATGATGGTGATAGTGTAAGCACTTGCCCTGGATTTCTTTTTTTTTTTTTTGGCTCTAACAAAATTAAGAATTTACTGATAAGCATAATAGGAGAACAAACACTCAATTTCTTAGGAGTGCAAGAAGTAAAAACCTAAAGACAGACTTTTAAACATACATTTTATGCATTCCATATTTATCTTTCACAATGCCCAATCTCTTTCTAAGAACATCCACCATGGTACAGTGACCCTGAGAGGCTGGGACAGTCCTTCAATATTTTTAAACCCAGCCCACTTGAATCAGAGATGGGAGATGACATAATTTTGCACTGAATCTTAGGGAACATAGAAATGATACTCAGCACAGGAAGTAGGTAGCTAGAAAGGATACTTCTTTTGGGGACATCTGGAAGTTCTTCGTTTCAAATGGGATTCATTTATATTTGTACATTTAAATATAGTCACAGTTCTTGCTCACCAGATTTCACATACAATAGCATTAATTATATAGAATGAAAGAGAATTAGATATATGTTAAGATCTACCCAGTTAGTTGGAGAGCTTGCCCTGGGTCTACACGGGAGCAGAGGAGGGTGAGGAGTCTGAGAGTGAATGTTAGGTCACTTCTGCCTCTCTTGGATCATTTCAGAGGACACAACTGAGGTATTCAGAGGGTATATGAGACAGGGCAATAGAAAAATTAGTGATAAAGTGGTAATAAGAAATACAGTGGATCATACAGTCAGTTGGTGTGCCGACAGTCTTTACTTGCCCTGGGTTAACTCAGATTTCTCTCCAAAGAAGCTCTTGATCTAAACTATCATGATCTAAACTATCCAGGTGCCCACAAGTGAAAAATGAGTGAAAGTTAAGAGTTAACAAATAAGGGCTAAGGCTTCCAAAGGACAAGGCTGTCCTCTTACTTGACTCTTGCTGGCCAGGGTCCTGTCTGGCCACACACAGGTGTTGGCAATTTGCCCAGCATACTCTCCCAGAACTCTGTGGTTTATCCATCAGCTGGGTAGTACCACACACAACTAAAGGAGAGATGGTTACACAGCATATCTATGGAGGAAAAAGGCATTTTCTTACAAGTTGTTTTTTTCTTCCTATTTCTTTTGTTCAGGTTTATGTAGCAAATGTTGTAACACACTGAGATTAATTTTCACATAAGACCTATTTTTCCCATGGGAATCAAACATCATTTCATTTTTTTTGTTCCTTTTTCATATCATGACACTGTCCTCCCTAGGGATGATTTGTTATATAGGTAGAAAGCTTCCCACAGACACATACAAAATGAGACAGAAAAATCCAGCAAGCTCGATTTTTATCTCTTAACTCCATTTTGCCTGTTTGGGGGACACTGGCATACTTTGGACCAGGATATAAGAATTCCTTTTGAGATAAACTCTATGCAACACTTTACACCTAGCACAAATGGAAATGAATAATGGACCAGGGTGTTCTATGGGCTATGGGAGTCATTATTCATTGATCATTCAAATGATAACTTTTTATCTTAATAACATGACACATTTAACATGGTGATTTTTATATGTTTGCATGAACATAAATCTATAGTTACTATTTCCATATATTTAATGTTTATGTGATTCATAAAACAGATGTAGTCAATATGTGTATACTTGTGTATGTATTTATATATATACATGCTTATGTAATGATATATCATATATTTATAATATATGAATATAGTACAGTGAAAAAATAAAACTACAATGCTACAATTCTAAATATCCTAGGATTTTATAATTAGGAAAACATTAGCAAAATGGTAATGTCTAAGGTTCATGGTCTTTTCCTTAACTGAACTCTTGAGAAATGTCATGTACAACTCTTACTGCACACCATTTAAAAGTGTTTATCAAGTGACAACAAATGGTCAAATATTGTATGAAGAGATTGCTATATATATGGCTGAAAAAATATTTATGATATGTTTCTAAGTAGAATTTAAATACTGTTTCAAAATGCACTTCAGATTTTAGGTGCATGCCTTAAACATTTCATTCTATAGCAAAACTCATTTTACTTGTCCTTTTATTTCATCCTGTGCATCAGCATATATTTAAAATAGCAGAATATTTATTTTAAGAATATGAGTGGCTTGCACAAAAATTTATGTAGAATAAAATTTTGCATGATGTGGGATTAAAAAAAGAGTACAAAAACTAAAATTCCATTGAAAAAAGGTTAGAAGGAAAGTAGAATGCTACATTTGTAAGACATGATTGTTAAAGAATTATTTTTTTAGAAAAATATTCAAGAAAATGGAAGCATTTGTGACAAAATGAACAAAGGGCACAGCATCACATAAATAGTACACATAATTCCAGTTTTACAAATGCAATCTACACATACATAATACCTAAGAGGCTAGAAAATAAATATGCAAAAAATGATAACAGCAATTGTGTTGGGAGATAAAATAATAGGTTATTTTAATTTTCTTCTTCATATATTTGTAATTTTAAATTTCTTACAATGAATATTAATGACCTTTATAAGTGCAAAAATTCCATGCAAGTAAATTAAATGACTTTCAGCAGCCTAATCTGTCATGCCACCTACAACCCCACCCAGAACCCGTGCCCTGTTCTCCTCAGTAATATGGGGTATAAAGCCACTTCCAAAGTCTGTTTTCTTCTACCCTTGGGCCGAATCCAATCACTAATGACCTCACTACCCCTAGCACCCCAAAATGAAATAGTGTTCTGAGTATTCAACATTGTATGTTAAATATTTATTGTAATTACTAATAACAAAATTATTTCCATTTAAGATGCTTAATAAAATAAGAATAAACTGGGTAGAAACTAAGTCCTTCTCTGTGTGAGGTTCAATTAGGTCCCAGTTTAACAATTATTTACATTTAATATACAGTAATTTACTGTTATTATCATTTTTATTAACATCATGAATTTCTCAGATTCACTTTCACACATTCAAGGGAAACAACAACACTGGTTTTGCAGCCTATAATTTGAATATAACTACTAAACCCAACACATCTCTCATATGATGTTAATTCTTTCTTATTTTAGTTGTTTCAGGTTCAATCTAAGCAAATGAATTTTGAAACTATTTTTTTCTCCCCCCCAAAACAAAAACCCATTCTGGCATCACATTGACTGCATTAAACAAGAAGCTAATTAATGTATTTATTACATTTACTCTGTCATAAACATACTGTTATGCAAGTGAAAATGTTGCTTTCCCTTTCTTATTTTTTTAATGAAAAAATAAAACAACAGCCAGGTGATTGCATCAATAAATAGTAACTCTTCATCTTCCAAGGAAGACATTTTACAAATAGTTTTGAAGGCTGCTTTTGGCTTGAGTAAAGCAGTATATAGGAACCTCCACAGGAGCATGAGTGGATATGTAAGAAGTCATAATCTAACTATGCTAAGAAAATGTAAGCAAAAAAATTGCAAATAAAACTGCTTATATTCATGTAACTTGTTTGGCGACAGCCGTATAGCATAAGGAAAGCTGCTATAACTCATGACAGCGTCTTGTAATAAAACAGCTCTATGCAACCCTCTCAAACTGCTCAGCGCTCAAATCTCATCAGATGGCTGAGTAAGCATTACACTTTGGGGCAGTAAATCTGTTTCCAATATGGTCTACATTCACAGATATGTGCTTTAGTATTCATCCGAAGACACTTCCAGCTAAGTACTTATAAAGAAAAAGTAATCATATATTTAAATATTGGGATGCTATTTTCTCTGTCTATTTCAGTCATCTAGTTCACACAAGAGCAAAGCTAAATGGATCTCAGGAAGCCCTCACCGGAGTTGGCTGGGACTCCAAGCACAGAACCTCTGCTTCAACAATCTCCGGAAAGCCTTGCCTGTTTTTGCCTTCCCTGCACTAGCTTGTGTGTTTCCAAAGAGCTTTGAAGACAGCTTCTTCATGTGTCCACCTTCGGTTTCCAAACACCAGTAGGAACGAAACCAGCCTCAGGTGAATGAAGGGTCTGTTGACTGAGTGATCAGCGATGGTTTAGCACCACAAGCCTGGATTTGAGGCTCAGAATCCTTCCACAGCCGTATGGCTTGTATGGAGGCCAGGCTAATACAACAGCAGTGAAGATTTAGAGCCACTTACAGACATTTTTTTTTTTTGAGGGACCTGCTGTTGTTTGAGTTTGAAAATGACTGGTTCTAAGGCTGGCCAAATAGCTCAGCGGACTAAAGCTGTTTAGGCAGAGCTCAGCGGCCAGAGTTTGATCCCCAGCTTTCCATGCCAGCCCTGCCCCCAGGTCACTCTGAGATGGCGACTGAGACTGGGCATGGCAGTGCCTGTAATCCCAGCACTTGAGAAACTGAAAACAGGGACTCACTGAGTCTGATCTGTGTATTGAGACCCTGTATACTCTCTACCCTGTAGACCCTGTACTAAAAAAAAGAAAAATTGGTTCTTTTCTGGTGTCAACCCAGTGGGATTAGAGGGAGGACAATGCTACTCATTTGCCCTTTCTCTTTTTCACTGAGGCATTCTGTCCAGAGCACGATTACAAACCAGGAGACCTTGTAAAGCAGATAAGAAGTGCTTTCTTGGAGACAATTTTTTGTCTTGGTTTTAGTTTGAACACCATCCCTTGTAACATCTGGTAATTCAAAACTCCTATCAATTCTCAAGCTGCTTTGATGAAATAGTTAGGTTGGTCATAGATGATTCTGAGCTCCGTGCAAACAGTAAGACCTTCCCACCTCCTGCCCTCCAACTATCATCCCTCGCTTTTCTTTTCTATGGGGTTTCCATGTATTTTTCTGGCTTAGAAACTAGAGACACTGAAACACGGTGGTCCCCCTTTCAGGCCCAACATGAAAGACTCCATGGCTTAGGGAGAGGGGCCTGCAGGCAGAGCATGTTGACACCATATTCATGAAAAGTTCTTGTGATATGAGCCATAGGCAATGGTGCTTCTGTGTCAAGGGCTAAGTAGAATCCAGAGTTGGAAAGAGGTGGCTCTTTCATTGAGTGTTTTCAGAATGGCTCTGGTAGGCAAGACAGACCCAGGGAAGCACAGGAGTCTGGCTTCTAAAATGGTCAACGGCTTTGGGGAAGAATAGGCTCAGTCTCCTGGGCCTGAGATAATATCCAAAGGTGACTTGTGTCAACAAACAAGAGTGTCTATACATATGGGGATTTTTAAATAAAGTCATAGAGTTTGAGTAGCAATTTAGTCATCCTGTCCATGGTAGCAATGTAGTAGTCATAAACACTACTGACTAATAATTTGGCCATGATTGAACATCACTATCAAAATGAAATTTTTTATGGGTATCAGGAAGGCAGTTACGCAGAAGAGGCCAAGTGAGCCCAGAGGGCCTCACCTGCATTCCTGTGACTCATTGTGGCTGGGGTTCAGAAGTAGAGCTAGGTCTTCAGAGTACAAAGTTCCACGCTCTTCCTCTGATGTTAAGGGATCCACCAAGTTGGGGTTTCCCAAAATGCTGTGCCAGGGCACAAGCAGGGAGGAGCAGGTGATGGGAGGATGTGTGCCCGGGTGTCTGGGTGAGCTGGAATTTTCCCTGCTCTGCCCCTCTCGCAGTTAGCCCAGGAAGCAGCAGGAGACAGACAGCGGGGGAGAAAGAAGAGGCCTTGCAGGTAAGGGAAAGTGAGGCCATAGCTCAGAGCCAGCAGCCACAGCCGGCAGAGAGCACTGCGTGCCTTCACTGAACAAGGCCAGGAGATGACAGGGGTGTCCTTTTGTTCAGAGAAAGGAAAAGACCTAGCCAGAAAGAGGACATCTGAGAGGAAAACTAAATCTGAGAGTTCCAGGTGTAAAAAAGTACACGCATAGGTCCTGGAAAGCCCGAGAAAACAGTTCCTACGGGCGATTTTTCTTCATCTTTGCCCCAGTGAAAATGGTTGAAGACTTTTATCCAACATCAAGGTCAACTGGATGAATTCAGAAGAAATAAACAATGCCTTTAACCAGCACATGATGGGCCTGAATGACTGTTGCACTGGGAGGCAGGAACCGGGGCTTTTAAGTCTAAGCTTGGATGCCTAAACTGCCTTGGTCACCATGAAAGCCCAGTGCGGCTTTGAAAGAGACAATTTTAAGGATACTCTGGGTTCTGATATTCGACGGCGGAGCATTTCCAAGAGTTTCCACACTCTGGTCATCTGTGGTGTGCAGAGAAATTGCATCTGTCACATCAATGACACAGCATTTGTATCTTGCCCTTTATTTTTCTCCCGCTAAGGTGTTTTAATCCTGACAGTATAATAGAATAAATCACAGCCATCAGAGATGGGAGTGACACTGGCCACACACATTAGAGATAAACAGTCAAAAACCACTCACCCATGCCTTCCCCTTTGCCCGCAGCCTCTGCTGTCTGACAACACTAAGCTTGAACTACGATTTCCATCTGGCTGCACAGAGCTGAGTACCCAAATAGCCCACTGCATTGTCTTAATGGCTATAATGTTACTCTGTTTTCCAGAAGCCTGGCTGTCCAGATATTTCAGTATTAGGATTTGATTTCTTCCCTCTGGCTGGTTTTAAGGGATATATAGCTGTTTCATAGTCAGTCAACAAGCATTTTTGGGCAGCCAAAATGGTCTGATAGCTTAGGTTTGTTTGCCTCTCTGTTTGGAATAATTAGCCTACAGGCTTGATAAGCGACATAAAGAGTTGATTTTTCTAGATGAGCTCTTTGTTTTGTATTTTTGAGCTCCGGATGATCTCATTTGTTCTGTGTCCTCCACAGGTGGCTTAGGTGGCATTGCTGCATCTACCTGTGAAAGAAGAAGCTGTGACATTCGCTACAACCAGCAGGGAGCTTTGTGCTTGGCAGGATTTTCTACCTGTGCTTTGAATTTCTTTTTAAGAATCTTCTCCCTTGCACAAAGTTGCTCCACCTATGGGAGGCCAAAGAATGAACTGTTGTCCACTAAGAATGACTGAGGAACAAGAAGACAACATTCATGATGCATCAAAGGCAAGGGAGTGTGTAGTCACAGAGGGGCTGCCCCTTCTGAGGTGAAGGATAGGCAGAATGGACGGGCGCTTCTGCTCCAGACAGCCAGGCCGAAGGTGTTTCCACTGTGCCCCATGCAATGGCCATTGCTAGGATCTGTACCAGTAACAAATCCAACACAATGTGGCCTGCAGGGTGTAAATGAATTTCATCTCTACGGATCTCCTACATGCACCGGAAGTTGCTCCAGGGCCTAGGATGCCGCTGACATGAGCATTCGTCATGGATTCTACCCATGTGCCTGTACTCCTCCAACTTTTTGTGGCTCTGCCCCTCTGGGGTGTCTGTCACTGCTTTACAACATAAATGGAATTAAATTGCTCTTTGGTGAAAACCCTAAATAAATTCTCCAGTAGTAGGACTGTTTAACTGTGATTACATATGTTCTATGTATTTCTATTTATCCATTTTTAAAATAGATGATATCAGAATGAAATATGAATGATGCATTGAAGCATGGCAGGTAATGAATGATCAGTGAAAAGAATGATCTTTAAAAAAAGAATGATATTTTAAAACAATAAAAACAAAACACTATGAAGGAAGAAGACTTCTCTTCATGATGTCCCTAAACCAACCCGTTTCTAAAATATGCTGAACCCTTGTCATGGCATGTTGACTCTTTTAAACTACATGAAGGATAGAAAATAAGTAGTTTATAATATCAAGCAGCCACATGAGGTTCTATGGCTAATCATACTCCTGGGATGAAAGCTGAGGTCCAATAAAAACGAGTTGTGCACACAGATATTAACTGCATCTTTAGGGCTGCATGAGAAAGCTGTCTGAGAGTGTGAAAAAGGGTTAATAAAAAGACCTTTTAAAGGTGTACTGAAATCTGAGGCTGAAATTACAGCATGTATCATTAGGACTGTTTTTGTTAACCTCCCCGTAAATGAGCAAGAGATTCACTTAGAAGACCCAAAAAAGAAACAAAATGCATGTTGGCTTTCACTCAGGGTGTGGCTAAAAATACACTACGGCCCACAGTGCACAGGTATGCCCTAGAAAGCTCTCACAGCATCCAGGCAGCCAAGGCAGCGCTCTGACTTTGGCAACACAGATCACTCTCTGTGGTCTGTGAGAGAGTGTTGGGTCGGGGAAGCCATTCCTGAATGAAAAACCTTGCCTTGAAGTACTCCTTTTTCTGTTCTAGGAGGACAGGAATCATACAGTACAAAAACTCCCATCCCTTGCTTCACAAAGACAAAAGGAAGGTGCATGAGATGCAGAGGTTGGTTTGGATCTGGGTACCATCTATTCAGACTGCAATGCATGGTGGGAATTTTCCAGTCAGCCAACCATATTTATTTAACCTTCATGAGCATGGCACCATGGTTAGTGCTAAGGGAGATGAGAATATGAACAAGACGTTATCTTTGCTATCTGACCCTTCAAGGTCTGATGTGGGGGCTTCAAAGAAGGAAGATAACATCAGATTTTCTAAGCATGCAATTAACAATTTCACACATACTAAAGAAAACAAAAGCAACAAATCCAACCAGCCTACTCTATAATATTTTTGAAACTTTTACATAACTCTAAAACTATTCTAAAAGTTTATTTAATTTCTTTTTAAAATTAACGAACCAAAGACATAAAAATATCCTCTGTAAAATAAAGTGAAATGTAAATAACACACTGAAATTTGGTAACACTTAGTAAGCACTGAACTGTAGCTGTGGGTCAACCTCACTGTCTTCTTTTTAAATCAGCAAACCATTCCCTAACTCAGAAAACTCACACTGACAGCCCTAAGAATCTGCTCCACAGAGTCTTCCCTTTGGCCTATGCAGTGACTTTTTATTTTTTTTTTCCTGTATTTAGGATAGGGTCTACAGGGTCTCACTACATTTTTTTTGTTGTTGTTTTGTTTTGTTTTTACGGTACCAGGGATCCAACTCAGAACCTTGCACTTGCCAGGCAGGCACTTATCCCACTGAGCTACCTCCCAAGCCCCCCAGAGTCTCGCTACATAGATTGGACTCATACTAATTCTCCTGATTTCAGCCTCCCAAGTGCTGGGATTTGAGGTGCATGCCACCACGCCCAGTCTCAATCTCAGTCTCAGTCTCAGCATGCCCTGGGGGCAGGCCCTGCACTGAGCAGGCTGGGGAATCGAACCTGGCTGCACTCTGCCTAAGCAGGTGCCTTAGTCTGCTGGGCTATCAGACCAGCCCTTAGGCAGTGACTTTTAAAAGGAATTTAGCTGCCAAATGTCTGAACACAATTTTCTCTGAAAGCAGGGGCTGTGAAAAGGTTTGGAAAGTGCCTCTATGGAGCAAGCATGACAGACAGAAGGAGAAACAGGACAAGAGGGAAAGCCTGTTTAGGATGGATTTCTATATTGGTCACCACTCTGCATACCTCATGGTTGTGGGCCTCAGGGCTTCTAAGTATTCTGAGTCTGTGCATCTCAGCATGAAGAGAAGCACATTTATCAGCAGCTTCTTCTCTTTTGACTTCCCAGTCCTCGCTGTTGAATCCCAGAGGTCCTGAGGTTGCTTTGACTGTCCTGTGTCTTCAAGGACATTTAGCACCTCATTACCAGAAAGACCAAAGCCCAGTAATAAGGCCATTACACCTTGAAAAATTTGCACAGACTGCTCTCTGAGTGGTCATTACAGAAACATTCAAAATCTAGAAATGCAACAAACAAATCAAAACCTTTCAATTTTCCTGGAAGTTGGAAGATCTAGCAGAGTTAGACCTGGATTCTGCAGTGGTACCAATCTGCCAGCCCTGAGAGGCACTGCCTGGACATATCAGCTCCAAACCAGAACAGTCCCTAACATGACACACAGTGGAGAACTTGGCCGATTTCATCCATTCATCTTACCTGCCTGGCCCCTAGGAGGATTGGATTGTTTACATGTATTGAACAGCTGGTAGTCCTAATGCACATTTACTCTGAAAAGGAGGTAGACATTTAGAATTAATACCAGGTTTCCCATTGCCTTCGCCTCCTTCCAAAAACATAGTTCAGTTGTGTTTCTTATTACAGTTAAGTCCAAATCCATCACAACTTATTTTGACTTCGAGAGTGTAGGATTCATTATGATAATTAATTGGTTACACACTGCATCCCCCGATAGGTGCTCAAATTACATTATCACTTACAATGACCTGCAATTCCTAATACACTGAGAAATAGTAGCTGACTATTACCTTAGAATACTATAGAATGAGCTACTAGTTGGATAATAAGAACATTTATTAACCAAACCCTCTAAGAATAAAGAGGCTCTATTTAAATTAAATGTATGAGTAAAGAATCACATCTCAAGTCATGCTAAGTACAAGGCCTTGTGATAGTTGCATTAGTTATACTCTCTGGAGTGTACCCTTTTAGAGACTGTCCAAAGCATGATCCCGCAAATCCCTCTAGGCATTTTCTTTTTCTAAAAATATAGTTTTTAAAAACACCGATGGTTAGCGATCTTCTCCAGATGGCTGTGCATTAATTAGTTTGGGCTGGGGCTGGAGCACAGGGCTCTGGGAAAGTCTCCAGGAGAGTTTAACTCATCACCACTGGTCCAGAGACAGAAGTGGCCTGCATGGTGGCCAGGTTCACAGTTCCCTCCCTGCTCAACCAGGAAACTCAGAGTCGCTGCTATGGCCCTACCACTCCACATTTGCATTTGCGAAGCAGAAAGTGTTTACTGGGTAATGTCTTTGCTGAGCTTCTGCAAAGCATACAAATGTGGGTCAGGGTCTGAGCATTAAATAAAATGTCTCTCTGAACTGAGGATAATTTGAACCCAAGCCTGCCAGGAGTAGAGGATCTTCTTAGAGCTGATATGTCACCCGAGTTTCAGTCATTTTGAGAAGAACTTGTTTAGACTAAGGATATTTATCTTACAGTTGCCTGATCTTTTTTTTTTTTNTAATATTCCTCCCTTCTCCCAGTGCTTCAGCTGCAGCAAATAGATCCATAGAAACAAATTTAACCCACTGGAATTACTCTCTAAATAAATTCAACACTTTGGTTCAAAGTGCTACAAATAAATTCGGTGCTTTAATTCTTGGTACGTGGAGCAGACCTCAGCCGCACAAGAACACGCTGAGAAGCATGTATTACAAGTCAAGGTGGCAGTGGACATGGGGAATTTAAAAGAAAATGCTTCGAACTATTTTAAAATAAAATGCATCCCACTGGGACAGCAATTGCCCAATGCCGACTATTCATAAATCAGGGGAAACAAAGAGCGGCTTCACATTTTGTGTCTCTGGCCAAAGAAAAAATTCTAGAAAGGGAAAGAGAAGAACAGGTTTGGCTGAGAACACAGCCTGCTTGATTTTAGCTGGGTTTCAGTCTTGGAGAAAAATGCATTAAACATAATGCTCATAGTAACTTTGGTAAAATATTCCAAATATTATAAAAGGCTGTTGAACATTATTAAATAAGTCTGTGTTGCACTTATTTTTAATATCTTTGTGCACACTCAGTATTTGTTCTGATCGCTCCCAGCAGAGATTTATTACTGAAGTAGATCTGACTTGAGGTTGAGTGGAAAAGAGAGCAGTCATTACAGGAGGAATATTGAGTAACTTGGTGGTTGGAGAGACTGGCTGCAGCAGACAGCGAGGGAGCGGGTGGCTTATGCATGCCAATTAAGGTGCTTAAGAAATGCATATGAATCCATTTCGGGGACACACCAGCAGCCCCCTCCTCCTCACAGGTCCCTAGGGATGCTTCTGGAATTGTCAGAGCTGAAAATTAAATTATAAACCTACAACATGACATTGAGAACGTAATGTCTCCTTCGATAATATCAGGGATGCGTCAGCAGTGGGCGGGGCAGTACCGCTCCCGGATTCCGGATTCTGCGGGTGAAGCAGGGCGAGGCAGGCATTGCAGGGTCTCCAGCCCTCATGCTGCAGTTTTCTCAAAGGTCCTATCCGAGTGGTATCCTGTCACTGCCTAAATACACGGTGAAGCCCTCACGTTCGCAAGGCAAAGCAGGTCCCGGAAAAGGCAACGCTGCAACATGTGACACCAGCCTAGAAAGCCAGTAGTGTTCTTGAACTGCCAATATTCGGAAAAAGCAAAAGGTTGCACGAGTCAATATGGTAGCATCAAACACGTTGCAGAATGGTTGCAAGCTGGCCATTCCCACTGTGGGATTTGGTGGTGTCACACTGCGCAGACTCACCATTCTACATTTTCTAAATGTGTCTTTTCCTGAGCTACGCTTTAAACTCCTCTCATTAGAAGAGACCAGCCATTAATAGAAACAAATTCTCTTGTAGCTGTATCCATGAGTCAAAGCTTACTTCCCTATTCGCAGGAGTTACAGAGCCCACATGCTGTGGAAGTGGCGTCACTCATAAAGAGGATCATAGCAACAATCGTCCATTAAAGAGTTCAGGAATCCAGAAGGCAAAGAGTTTCACCAAACAAGGCGCTTGGGTTAAACCTAAGGGGATGGACAAGCAGAAAGCTTGTTTGAGCTTGCCACACAGCTCGAACTCATAGTGATGCTCATGTCAGCCTCCTCAGCACTCTAGCATGGAACGAGGTACTGGGGATCAAAGGAGGAATGGAGGTAGAAAAGGCCAAGATATGCTTGCAATTGTAATAGCCATCAGGGGCCTAGCATACAAAATAAATAAGTGAAGAGGAGAGCTCGCCTAAGAAAGAAGACAGAAATGGGGATTGTAGCCAACTGGAGTGTGAATGGAGAAACACTTCACTCAACCTTCTAAATCCCATCATATGCCCCCCCAAAAGCCTATCTAGGCCCCAAATATAGCCTGTGTCTTCTTACTTTGAGAGCTCTGATTTAGGGGCTGAAAAGCGGACCAATTTGGCATTTAGAAAAAGAAGTGTGGCCGTTACCATCTTCCTTTTCCTTCAACTACTGCTATCTTTGTGTGAAGATCTTATTTCTTTTTCTTGTGATTTTTTTCTGGCTGATCAACCCAAGTCCCATGAAGTGGTCAGTCACCGACTACTGTGTTGCTGTTTGGCTGAGGCACTTCTCTGGAATTGCAAGCTGTGCAGTCAACGATGTAACTGTGTGTTAGACATTTGCACAGGGATGATGCAAGAACATCTCGGGCTCCGCAAGCCCGCAGCTCCACAAACCTTTGAACCCATAAACCAACAGCTGCACTGCTGTTCCAAGCTCTGGCAATTACCAGCAACACAGAGGCAAGGGCCAGAACTGGGACTGCAGGAGTTTCCTTAGTTCTGCTTTGATCCCTCACTCTGATGTTCCTATCCCTTCCCCAAAGTATTGCCTGTTCTCTCTCTCTCTCTCTCTGTCTCTCTCTCTCTGTCTCTCTGTCTCTCTGTCTCTCT
>NDGN011550050.1:0-14595 GCA_002564285.1 Tympanoctomys barrerae | reverse complement strand
TTTCTTTCTTTCTTTCTTTCTTTCTTTCTTTCTTTCTTTCTTTCTTTTTCTTTCTTTTTCTATTCTTTTTTTTTTCTGAACCAGGGATTGAACTCAGGCCCTTGCACTTGCCAAGGAAGCGCTTATTCTACTGAGCTATCTCCCCAGCCCCTTCAAATTTTCTAAGTAAAATCTATTCCTTCACAGATGAAGGTCTACTAAAACTACCTTGCACTAATGATATAAGAAGCATATTTAAGAGGAAGAACTCTTCAAACTTTGAAGAGTTCTATCACTGCTTTTCTCTGTATGCCAGACCTTACAGTGGGGTCTATAATTATTCACAAAGAAAATTTAAATGCAGGGAATGTGATTGAATCCTTGTGTAGAAAAGATCAAAGAGAATATTCAAATACTGTTTCCTCATATGCAGCTATTCATCTTTTCCCCAGTACCTATTCATTAAGGTACACCAGAAGCAATTTCCTTCAGCTGACATAGCTAGCCATATGCTTCTATCTCCTCTTGCACTGATAACAGCTTAGTTTTCAGGAAATATTGTGCTTACTATAAAAGTCAGAAAAAGTAGAGCAATTATCAGAATAACTTGACACATAGACCTATGATGTTTATAATGTCTCTAGAAATTAAATAGAAAAGAAGCAGATACAATATTTACTAAATTTATATAAGAAGGAAAAAAGAAAGAAAATGAACAAAAGTTTGCCTAAAGTCATAGCAATAGAGTGTCAGGCCCTTACCAATTTCAAGATTTAACTTAGTTTATGGATTTAAGATGCCTTGTGAGAAAAGAGAATAAGTCAACTTGAAGAAGAATACTGATGTACTACCAAAATATGATACTGTCAGTCTTAACCATCTTTCCCCCAAGGGACATAGGCCCTTTTGGCAGAATAAAAAAAGAAATGATAAGGCATTCCATGGAGCACTAGATATAGGCTCTGAAGTAAATCTGATTCCACATGATCCAAAACGTCATTTGTCCCTCAAATAAGAGTACGGACCTGTGGAGGTCAGGTAACTAAGAATCAGGAAGAGTCCCGAAGATCTCCAGATCTCTTCTATGGCTCTTTCCTCAGAGCCAGAATGTGTAATAGGGATAGATATACTTAGCAGTTGGTAGAATGCCCACATTAGTACCTCTGTCTATACAGTGAAGTCGATTATGGTGGGAAAGGCCAAGTGGAGGCCCTTAAATTTGCCTTTTTCTGGGAAAATAGGGAAAACATAATTGTGTCACTGGAAGGTTTGGCACAGACTACTGCCACTGTTACAGATTTGAAATACGTAAGAGTTTTCCCGCTAGATTCAGATTTACCTTCCTTTTTGGCCCATGCAAAAGACAGATTTTTGGGAATGACAGAGAATTACTGTGAGCTTGATCAAGTAGTGACTCTAATTGCAGCTGTGGTTTCAGCTGTGGTTTTCTTGCCTGAGCTGATTAACAAATTTCCCGATATGCAACTATTCATCCCTTTTCCCAATACCTATTCATTAAGGTACCCTAGATGCAATCGCCTTTCAACTGATATAGCTGGCCGTATACTGCTATGTTCTCCCTCACTGATACACTAACTCTCCAGTCATGTGTAACAAGTTAGGTTTCAGAGAGGGGGATTCTATTTCACTTCTCCAGGGTTTGATACTGGTCAATCCAATTATGACACTATCCTGATCAGGCTAAGTGAACAAGAGATATTAACCACTCTGAACTTGTTGGTAAAACGCCATATGTCAAAGTCTGGATTTTGGTCAAAGGATCTAGTCTCTTACTAGATTCAAGCTCATTCTGTATCAGTAAGATTATTAGTTCAGTTGTATGAATCAATCAAAAGTATCTCTTCCAATTTGAAGGGTAAGATGTTACACCTGACCCCTCATTTCCCAGAAGTTATAACAATACCTGGTAGTTCTAGTCTATTTGGATTTTGGAGCCAATAAATTACTTTCTTGCATGTGTTTCTCCAGACCATTTACCAAATGACTCAGAAAATCACAAGTTTTCTCTGATACTGAGGAAAGGCCCAGTATAAGGGATATTTGCATGGAAGACACAGTTAGTATGTAGGCTGCCACTCAGGCTATATGGTCTAATAGGTCCAGTGATGCCAAAGGTATAAGTTACTGGTAGAGATGATATTTGGAGCTTCTAAGTTGATGCTAACAATAACAACAGAGGACCTTAGGATCCTGGGGAAAAGTTCTACCATCTTCTGCACATAGCTTTCCTTTTTGAGAAATAGCTCCTGTTGTGCTAGTAGACATTAGTAACAAATAAACATGCATCTGTGGGTTATCCAGTTACCAAGTTATCAAATTGGAGTCCATCATCCAATGGAAGTGGTCTATATAAGTGATCAGGCCAAAGCATGTCCTGATAGCACAGAGAGGCTACATGAAGTTGTGTCCAAATGTCTACAATTCCTCCCTGAACACACCTATGGTTTCACTAAACTCACACGTGGTCTCAGATCCATATGATCCATTGATAGAAAAAAAAATATCTAGGTCCTGTTCTAGAGATAGATTTTCAGTTTATACAGATGCCCCCAAATAGCCAGTGGCAGTAGATCAGGTGTCTGCCAGGAGATCCTTGAAGGACAGAGGTGAGGGGAGATCTTCACAGTGCACAAGATTTCAGGCAGTGCACCTATTGATATATTTTAGTTGGAAGAAAAAAGTGGCCACATATTTGAATAGAGGCTAATTCATGGGTTCTATGTAATCAGTGACTGGTTCAGAAACCAACAATGAGTTGCTAATATGTCACCATTCCTCAGGACAATTAATCAGCGACCTGGTCTCATGAAATTCACTGGTCTTACCATGGCCTGCCACAATTCAAGAGCAGCTGGGCTGACAGAATAGGGGAAGGATGTTTTGAAGGGGTATTTAAAGTGACAGAGAGTTGACAGTGACTTTCAGGCTGGAACTATTTTTCTCAAGGCCAGAATTCATGGGTCCAAGAACCAAGGGTGGCAGTGATGAATGGTACTGTACACTGTCATTAGCCACCCACTAACAGTGTTTTACTTCTTTTTCCATGAATTTATACTCTGCTGGTCTAGAAGTCCTAATTTAGATGAGAGAATATCTCTACTGTATGACACAACAATGATTCTACTGTCCTGGAAGTTAAGATCTCTTCCTATTTATTTTAGGCTCTAGTGCCTCTGAGTCAGGAGACTATGGAAACATTTCTATGTTGGCAGACATCGTCAATCCAAGCTGAGAAACTGGACTGCTACTCTGCAATGGAAGTAATGAAAAACACAGTTGCAGTGCAGGAGATCCTTCCAGCCATCTCTTGGTATCACTACACCATTGTGAAGGTTAATTAGAATCAGCCACAACCCAATTCAGATGTGCTGAAAAATGTCCCAGAACTTTGAGGGATGAACATAAGATCACTCTGCCAGGAAAAGAACCAAGATCTGCTCAGAGCTTGCTGAAAGCCCAGGAAATACAGAAAAGGAAGGAGAAGATGCTTAATAATGCCAGATAGAAACAGGTGGCCAATTACAGGAAGCAGTGTAATGGCTGTGTATATTCCTTTCTTATTTTGTTGGCATGTTGGCGTTGGTACATATACGTGCATACATTTAACATATATGTTTGGTTTCTTTCTTTTGACAGAATCTTAATTGATTTAGTATTGATTGATATTCAAGTACAGTGCCTCAGGTCATGGGTGCTTCTGTTCACAAACAATTTACCTTGGACATCCCTTGTCAGGTCCATATTTTCTTCACTGCCTAATGCACACTTGCAAAGGTGACCCTGCAGGGAGCCTGTTGACGTCTCACACTGGTTGCACCAGTGATGCGTTCTTGTTCTCTCACTGTGCAGCTACTGTTTTATTAGATCTTCCAGGTTTCTGGCACACAAATGGCCATTAGGATTCTCATGCTTTTGGTCCTGAAAGCCTACCTGAGCTCCTTGCATAGTGCTGTGTGTATTTTGTACTGGTTTTGTTTCTCCAAAGAACCCTAATGATAGAAACAGTGAGCAGACAGAAGAACCAGGGCAACTAGGAGCTGCTTGGTTCATGAATCTGGAAGTGAGACACTGCCCCAGGCTAAGATGAAAAGCCTGAGTCTCCCTGGGAGTGGCTTGTGCAAATCTTCACTGAAAGGCTGAAGATGCTAACATCTGACTTTTTGATGTCAGTAGGGTAAGCCCTTCCCTGGCAAGTGCAAGGGTCTGAGTTCAATCCCAGTTCCACAAACAAAACAAAATAAAACAAAAACCCCACAAAAACAAAACAAAAAACAAACTTCAAACTTGAAAAATATATAAAATGGTATAAGCATCACAAAACAAAATATAGTTCAAAGTACAACACTGAAAATCAGTCCACATTTTAAAATAATCCTTTTAACTTTCTTTCTTTTTCTTTGCAGAATTGGGATTGAACTCAGACCCTTGCACTTGCCAGGCAATTAAGTGCTTAGTCTAGTAAGCTATTTCCCCAGCCTCTTAAAGAATCCTTTCAAACATATTTCTGATAGAAAAGAAAAGATAGATGGAAAAAAACCCATCAAAAATGCCAAGTGTAGTTTTACATTACACTTATACTTAGGGTGTGGGTTTTTTCTACAGCACTGCTAATTAAATAATAGCAAACCCATTCATATCACAGCACTGATGTCTTTCTTCATAACTTGCAGAAAGGGTGAGCTGGCACCACATCAGCAGAGGGATATTTGTATCTTAATTTTGTCACAGTGGAAAACACCTCAAGCAGTTGAAAAGATATAGTTTGTAGATGTTTATAGGTTGGAATTAATTTCTGGTATTACACAAAATGAGTCATTTTACTTAGAATTTTTTTAATAGAATCCCCATGTGAAGGCACATGCCCGTAATCCTAGCATTCAGAAGGGCAGAGTCAGGAGAATATCATAAATTTGAGGTTTCTCTGACATGCACAGTGAGTTCCAGGCCAGACTAAACTATGCAATGAGACCATTCTCAAAAACAAAATTTTCTTAACAGAAATTCAGCATTTTATTTGTATCTTTTACACTTTGAAGTGTTTGACAGCTACTGAAAAATGAATTCTAGGATGTTTATTTTTGATCCATTAGAGTAGAAGTTCATTTTATCACAAATGGCTATCATGGAGTTTTGATTTCTGTCAAAGATTGAATTTTACATTGATAAAATATGAACATTTATAAGTGAAAAATTATAGTTCTGATAAGCACGTTATTTTATCACTACTTATTATAGATATCAAAAGCACTTAATTTTTATGATTTTATGATATAAATAACATAGTTTATAAACACATACACAGTTCTCTGAAGAACAAGTTGTAATTACTAGGAGATTACTGTAAACCAAGATTGGCAATAAATTAGAGGGCAAGAAAAAATAATTTTATATTGTCTCTTAGGACTTGTGTTTTACACAAGAATAATAAAAATATTAACATAAAATAATAACTTTCTCAGATACTTAAATCAATTGATGTACTGAAAGAGAAAAAATTAAAAAGAAATTATTGAAATATTCTGACCAAAAAATCAGCTGTAATGAATTTGCTACTCTGGATTAATGTTACATTTCAGGTTTATCATAGGATATGATCCAACCACACTATGAGCAAATATAATAGTAAGTTATTTGAGAACAAAAGACTTCATGGAACAAGGAAACTAAAATAAATTCTCAACTGTATAAAAATCCACCATTTTATATGGACCTACAAGCACTGCCGTTGAAGGACGGCAGGGGACACGCAGCACAAGTCTGCTGTAAGAGTTAGCAAACCACTTATCATAAATGATAAAAAAGAGAGGAGAAGTATGAAATGTAATATTTTTATGGTGATAGCTAACACAGAAAAATTGTCAAATTGAAAGTTGAAAAAAGATAAGGAGTTGAAAAATAAATTCTGGGTGTTTTTCTTACCTCTCCCTGAGTATATTCAACAAAAATCCTGAAGATTTACAATGTTATTCTCATCACTGTGAGAATTTTATATCATATCAATGCACTTGAAATGTGAATTCTTAAGAATATGCAGTATGTGAATGATGTTGGTAATGTTACTTGGTTATGAATCTCTACTGAGCTTCAAGGGCTGAAAAATAGGAGTCAAAACAGTCAAACATTTACTTCTGATCGTGCATTCAGAGAAGGGTTCTAGAAGTAGATTTCTGTGCATCTTGAAACAGTCACCAAATAATATGCACAAGCTATCAGGCTGCATTGGGTAGCTATGTACAGATGTCAATCAAAATTATAAAATATATATCTTAAAATGAAAAATAACACTAAATAAGAAGTTAAGCAAAATAAATAAAAATTAAATAAATCAACCTCCCCAATTTGGATTAATTTATACTAATGAGAAGTTATTCACAAACATATTCAAAACTAATTACTGGACTGGAAAGATTAGGTAATGTGAAACATATATGCTGACATACATATATATGATATTACATTTATTAAGAATTGATATATATCACTGAAATACGACAATGTATTTTATTCTTTCAAATACAACCTTTTCATATGTATTGATATTATTAAACCTTTATCTGTGTGATAATTTTCCTTGTTTTAAATACATCATTCTAGATATGAGAAAATAAGGCATAGAAATATTACATTAATTCTTGTATATAAATTACAAACAATATAAATACAAAAGCTCAGTTTCAAAATTTTAACCCCTTTATTGAAAATGCACTGATTTCTGTACAAGAAATAACACCTTCAAAACTGTAGGTCAACACTGGTCCATTTTATCTTCTAAAACTGCTTTACCTCTAAAATGTCTCCAGTTCTCTGCCATTACCCTGTCTCTTTTTCTTTTTCTTTTCTTTTCTTTTTTTAATGCATTTGGAATAGGGTCTCACTATGCAGCCCAGGCTCAGTGATTGTCCTGTTTTTAGCCTTCCTTGTGCTGGGACTACAGGCTTGCACCACAATTCCAGGACTCAGTTGTGGGCTCAGCAGGTCCAGTGGTGAGTCTAGTGTGGTATGTGGTACTGGGAGTTGAACGCCGCCTGGTCCTTGCACTTACCTAAGCAGGCCCTTAGTCTGCTGAGCTATCTCACCAGCTCTCCCCTGCCCCTTTTGTAACAAAACAGTCTCATACATACACACCCACATATTACTACTTCTAGTACAAAAGACTGATGTGAAATATCAAAATGAATAGAATTTAAGGTATAACAGTAAAAAATTTCCAAAGAATTATTTATTGTTCAGATGCTAATAATGTGGGATGCATTTAAGAATGCTTGCTGATATAAGTAAAAGATAAGAGTGTAAGCCATATTATAAAGGGCCTTATGATATAAGAAAACTCTTTAAAAATTGTCTTGAAATCTGATCAAACTATTTGTCTCTATGTTTTTAGAAAGAAGAAATGGATGTTGAAAAGGAAACCTGGAAACCCAGGTATGTCAGTGCACACCTGCAATCCCAGCACTCAAAAGGCTGAGGCAGGAGGGTCACCATGAGTTTGAGGTCAACCTGGGCAACATAGTGAGTTCAAGGCCAGAATGGACAGCAGAGTAAGACCATGCACAAATAAAATGAAATAAAAAACAAGAAAGAGAACATGAAAGAAAAATAATGTGCTGGAATTTCACGAAGAAAATGTGGGCAGAGCTTTTGAGAGGGCCTTGAAAGGAATAAATGGAATCCAGAGAAGGTCATAGAACAGATGGAGTCATTTGGAATCAAGGGATACCTCAAGCTCAAGCATTCATCAAGTAGAAAGGTAAGAACAGGACCGGGATTGGCAAGTGTATGGTTGTGAGTTTGATTCCTGGTAGACAGAAATCAAAAGTAAGAGTTTGCTTCCTCACCAAGTAACTTCACTCATTTCATTAAAATCAAGTTGACTGCAACATGTTAATGTTTGGACATTTAATGAAAAGTAATAATTACAGTTAGTATTTATGAAATATATACTCAGTGTCAGATGATGTGCCATTATTTTAAATGTATCATTTTGCATGTATCATTTGTCATTTTTGAAGAAGTAGGTGCTATAATTACCTCCATTTAGCACATGATACAGTTGTACAACGAAAGAGTCAATTATTTTCCCACAGTAACATAGTTTGTAAATAACACTGCCCTAAATAAAAGCAATTTGATTTTATGCACGTGACTATACATTATACATTTTTTTGAACAGTAGTCTCTTAAGTGGTACTAAGGTCTGAAATGATCCCTCCAAATTCATGTTTCATAAATTTAGTCCACAATAAGGTCCAGCGAGATAGCTCAGTGGACTGAACGCCTACTTAGGCAACTACAGGAGCTGGAGCTTTATCCCCAGCACCACACGCCATGCTGGCCCCACCTCTGGGCATGCTGAACCTGCCACCAAGCCCAGGCATGGTGGTGCACGCCTGTAATACCAGCTCTGGGGAGGCTGAAAGCAGGAGGATCACTGCAAATCTGAGCTGCATAGTGAAATCCTATACCAAATACATTAAAAAAATCAAAGTTAAAAAATTAAATTTAGTCCACAACATAAATGTGCTATAACCGATGCCCAGTGGCACAATTGTCTGTCATGATGGGCCCACAATTGTGAATAGATCAGTGTTGTAGAAAGGACATGCATGAGTCAGTCCTCTCTTCTGCTTGTCTTTCATCGGGACACTTAGCAAAAAGGCCCTGAAGAACCTGATACCAGATGCTCACTAGTGCTTTGATCTGAGACCTCCCAGTCCCTAGAATTATGTCATAGAAACTTCTGTTATTTTTAAGGCACCCAGGCTCACAAAACAAATTATGGTTAAAAAAAACATGAAGAAATGGTTAACTTTAGAAGAAATGAAGCTTCATCTTAGAGGGACCTGTAGACAATATGAAGTTAAACAAAAACTGTAATGATGCCAGTATACCAGATGGTATGATCTCCCAGAATGGTTTGCTAGTGAGGACGGCTCCAGGGCGTGCCTCAGTTTTATTTTCCCCTACATTTTGCCTCTACTCCACAGATTTTACCACGGTCTCTCAAGACGCAGAGCATCATACTTCCTTAAGAGCTCTGTGACCTCTCCCTTTCCTAGTCCTTATGTTGAGGACTATGAATTTTTCTCTTAGTATTCAATGCCAAGTAGCATGTCTATTATCACAATGACCTTTGTTCTTACCACTGAGTAATTTGATTTTTCCCTGTGTATCCTGAAACAATTAGTACAGCAGGAGGCAGAAATATTTTTTTTTATTTCTAATGCATGAAGAATCCAGGTAATTAAAAAAAAAAGAACCCAGGTAATTAAAAGCAATCATCACAAATCAGCTTAGCATTTTAAATGAAGCTAAGTCAGTAATATTTATTTATTATTTTATGTGTGTGTGAATATATGTGTGTCTGTACAATAATATAGTACACATTTGTTGAAATCTATGGAATATAAAACATCACATATAAACTGTAATATAAACTGTACTTTGGGTCTATTTCATGGTTCTCTTTTGTTCTATTGATCTGATTCCTCTATATTTTATTCTTGTCACCAGTGAGTAATGACAGTCATGTACTCATTGGGATGACATATAAAAACAGGTATTAAGGTATAGAACACTACAAAATATTTTGTAGTTTTGTCTATTGTATTCTAATTTTTATTTCAATTAAGATATGAAAATGAGTATATATTTGGTTAGAATAAAATTATACCAAATGATAAAATGGTCAGTTAGATAAAATTTATACAATGTTGAAGCCACAACTGAGCCACTAAATATAAGCAAAAAAGTTGCTTCCTATGTATGAAAAGGAGTGGGCTGTGCTGGAAAGTCAGATGCACGTAGCAAAATACAGAGCCAAATATTTCACATGCTATCACCTGAAATGGACAGATGTGAAGTTAGTCTCTAAGCATATGTGGTAGCTTAAGCCTTTTATACCTTAATTGTCTACATTCTTTGATGCATAGTTTATGAGGAAAGCAATCTGGCAAAGTTTATGAAGAATTCTTAGGAGAGATGAAAATCTATAATGAGTTAAATTATATCACAAAAGTCAGAACTACATAGTGTCTTATTTATGTTAAAACTTATAACAAACCATACACATTAACAATAAACCTCAATCCCCAGTTCTGCCAAAAAAATTCCCCAGTTCTGCCAAAAAAATAAATAATAATAAACCTCTATCTTCTTAAAGGGTTATTCAATTTCATTACTTGTGATCACATTACTTTGTTTTTTACTTCATAGGCTATTAGGCAAGCAGTTGATTTTTTAAAATTTGATGATAGGCTACTTGTAATATTTTAACTTTTTAATTTTAGAAAGTTTTAATCTATCAATCCTATCAAAACTATCAAACAAAAAAAAACCCTCTACTTATATATACTTAACTATACCAGTTGTCAATATTGTCACACAAGCTTTTCTGGTCCACAGAACTACACACTGTGTGTGGATGCACATGAGTGTGAACCCCAGCACCCACATGCTTTGTATTCCCTGAAACACTTGATGGTACATCAATGCCATATATATGTCCCTCCAGAATATTTTGATGTTAATTTCTAAAAACCAAAATATTACTTAGTAAGTCAATTGCAATTTCACCAATCAGAAAATTTTATTTATACCATTACCTAATTTCATATTCCCATTATCTTAGTGTTTCCCCTGTATTTTATTGTGTTTTTAACTTTGAATCAAGAATCTAGCCAAACTCATAGTTCTAGAGTCCTCAAACTTTCTATCCTTGTTTTTTTCATATGTAAGACGTTAGTTTTAATGCAATAACCAGGACAGTGCTTTACGGAAAATCTTGCAATATGACTTTAGTTTGTTCTTTATCATTGAGTGCAGGTTGTTTGTATACCTTTATAATGCCAACAAAAAGGATATTTACACATATAATTTAAATATTTGAGGCAAATAAAGATGATACTTTTTCTCAGTCAGGTGTTACAAAGTGTTATATTATCCATTCCTAGCTATATTAATTGTGTAACTTTCTTATTATATGATTACCTAATATTTTTATTAAAATATATAGTCTGTATTTTTATTAAGCCCTTTAACTATTTTAGGTTGATGTCTATTAAAATAATTATCAGAGATTAGTACAAAGGATATATTTTATACAAACAGGGATATTCTTAAAACTTTGACATTTTTCTCAAACTTTGTATCGATAAATGTAGTTCATCTATGCATAGAAAATTTGTAAACATGTTTAGAAGCTAATGTAGTTAAAAAAAGAAATTCTAAAAATTTGACAATTTTCCATTTCAGATGTCTTCATTTTGTGGACATTTTTCAATTTAAAGAAATATAACAATTTATATTCTCATAGTAACCACATGACTTCTGAATTTTAATACATGTATAGACAAGAGCAAAGAAGTAAGGAAAAAGGAAGAGAGAGAGAGAGACCAGCACAAAAAAGCAAGCAAATTTCTATCAAGTGTTTCTTGATGGCTATTTTTTTTATGTTGTCCTTGTTTATCTTCTTTAATCAGAATAGGAAGAGGTGTGTCCTTGTCATTTATTTTTAAATTATATAAACCCTTTGTTTAGCTCTGTAGTACTTTTCTTCACAAATGTTCCTCCTTAGAATAAATGTAGTTTATACTGCCTTTATTAAATGTAGAATATTCATTTGTTATTTTTTGTAATGTATTGGTAAAGGTTCTCATTGTACTGCTCAGACTTCTAGTGATCCTCCCGTTTTCAGCCTCCCCACTCTTGGGATTACAAGCATGCACCACCATGCCTGGACACATTGGTCAGCTCAGCATGCTGGGAGATGGGGCCAGCATGGCATGTGGTGCTGGGGATCGAAACCTAGTCCTTTTCCTTGCCTAAGGAGGCTCTTAGTCCACTGAGGTATCTCACCAGCCCTATTTGATCACATATTAGACCTTATTAGATTATTGAACACACTCCGTCTACACTGTCTTCCTTGGAATAAATGTAGTCTACACTGTCCAGGATAGTTGATACTGAAGATTATTTGTCAGCATTTTTTCTTTCCCTTTCCCTACACTTCCTGTTTTTCATTCTTTCTTTCCCTTCTCTCCCCTGCTCTTCCTCTTTCCTGCTTTGCATTCTCTTCCTTCTTTCCCTGTAATTTAGGAAATGATAGTGGTGAAAGAGAGTTTAAACAGAGTATTTTTACCAAACAGATGCATTATTTTAATAATAAAATTTAAAATTTGATAAATTTAAAAATGTTTCCATTAAAGAGAGTCCAACAATTCTAGCTCCAGGAACGTCTTCCAAAGTTTCCTAGGATATTCAGATGGCAGTGTCAAAGCAGCTTCAAAGAGCCATCATGGGGACAATAACAATTAAAATTGTTAGATCCTTCCCAAAATTGTAAAATGTGCTAGGGACTTTAAATATTCTATTTATAAACTTTGCAATACCCCAGTGAGTAAGACATTACATTTTGAATACAGGAGATTAAATTGGTCTGCATGTGAGTTTCTTACAACCTTTCAAAAATCTAGCCAGGTTAGAGAGCTTCATTTTATCCAATTATTGCTTCTATTTCAAGTTCCTACTCATACAAATTTCAGCTAAAGGCCTTCTTTTAAACTTTCCAAAATGAGGCAAATATGTAATGGAATGCAGAGGTAAGAAAGTGTTCCAGTGCTTATATTCTCCAGTTGTATAAAATTATTTGTGCAAAATTATTTTGTGTAAAATGATTTCAGGCACAAATATAGATGCTCTTGTTGATTTTTCACTTAATCCCTTAATGTTTCTGACATGTTCGATAAGATGAGTTTTACCTTCTTTTATAATGCGGAATGAGATTTCTAGACAAGAACATGGAAGCCCTAAGTCTAGAATAAATGACTGTGCTTCTTGAGACAGCTGCTCAGTCTAAAGTCTAAATGTAGGCCCGGTCAGATAGCTCAGCTGATTAAAGTGCCTGCTTGAGCATAAGAAGGGGCCGGGGGTTCAATCCCCAGCCTGCCACTGGGCCAGCCCCGCCCTCGGGGCACACTGAGGGGCAGTTAAGAGTAGGTGTGGTCGTGCGCACCTGTAAACCCAGTGCTTGGGAGGCTAAAACAGGAGAATCACTATGAGTCCGATCTACATAGTGAGACCCTGTAGACTCTGTCCTAAATACATTAAAAAAATCTTACTGTATAAATTAAACTAAACAGGAAAATGACACTTAAATTTACAAAATCACCTTGATATTTAACATGTGATTTTCACAAATATATACATTGCTTTCTTAATATTTGAAATCAATTTGACATGCTTAAAATGTCCCATGTATATAGACTTCCTCTAAGGACCATTATGCTAGCTACTGACTGCTCGATGGCTAAACTAACACAGACAGAAATTGTTGGTAAAGGCTCTAAAGCTAATAAAGCCCAGTCTCCAAAGCATTCACTCAGGTGAAATATTTGAAGGGCCAAGAAAGGCAGTACAGGCCTAACTCCCTTGTATTGCGCTTTCTGTTACAGTAATCCAAAGTGCAGTTCTTTTGGTTGCCACTGTTTTTGTGTTAAATGAGTCCCATTGTTAAAGCATAACAAGATCAAGAATAGCTAATGTAGATAAACAAGTACTTGATAGCACCAAATAAAGTTACACATTGAAATTTAAAAGAATTAAAAACCACTGTTGTTTTAGCAATTTATAAGAGGTAAATATAATACCTTAAATGAAAGCACAAAATGTCACTAGATAATGTTTTATAGTGGAGTTGTATCCATTGCTTTTAAATCTACCAGTGTCAATGAAAAAATTACTATGACACACAATTAAATTAGGAAAGATAACACATTTTCAGAAATTCAGTTTTAAGGGGTTAGAAGCAGCACTATAACATGATTCTAATTTATATTTGTTCATTATACATAAAAAGTAAGAAAATTAAATATTATCATGATTAAAAACTATTCTTACATTTCCATAGTTTCCTATGATCTTGAATCTGTAACTTATACAATTTGGACTTCTAGTTTCCCATGGGTAAAAATAAGACAACATATATAATAGACATTTAATAAAAACAAACATTGTGTAATAGGTAGAATCTCAAAGATTGCTGTCATTAAAAACTGTTAAATATATGTACATTGAGAATGCATGAGACAGAGAAAAATACAACAAAAGATAAGGTGATAACACTTTCAGTTGTCTACTGAGAGGTAAATTATTGCATTGTGAGAACTTATAAAATATAAAGAGAAATGAGACTTAGAATTGATGGAGAATTACATATTTAGATCATACTCCTACAATATATACCTTCACAAAAGTGTGCAGTTGTATTTAATGTTAAATGTATAATAGTTCTAAGTGACCACAGTCTTGTCTTCATGCCACGAGCCATGAGCTATATATGTGACAGGTATGTGACCTCACTGACAGTTCATGATGATATAGTAAAAAGGTGTGTGTGTGTGTCTGTGTGTGTGTCTGTGTGTGTGTGTGTGTGTGTGTGTGTGTGCATACTGGAGATCAAACTCAGGACCTATACTTGCCAGGTAGGAGCTTATGCCACTGAACTATCTATATCCCTGACTTTAAAAGATATTCTTGGAGCTTCCTGCTACCCTGCGCTGGCGGGACCAGTCCCAGCCCAGGCACAGCGTGGGCCAGACC
>NDGN011550048.1:0-10927 GCA_002564285.1 Tympanoctomys barrerae | reverse complement strand
TCTCTCTCTCTCTCTCTCTCTCTCTCTCTCTCTCTCTCTCTCTCTCTGTGTCTTTTTTTGCCTCTCTGTCTGTCTCTGTCTCTCTGACATACACATCCTTTCTGTCTCAGGTAGGGCAGCGACTCTTAAGCTATATGGTAGAATTTTACTTTTTTGTTTTCAAACCCTTGCAAAAAATTCTTTTATACAGCACATTAAAGAAACACTGTGTGCATCAGCATTTAACTTTGTGTGTATGTGTGTGTGCTAGGATGATCCTAGGGTCTTGCACATGCTGGAAAAGCACTCTACTGCCAAGCTGTGTCCCCAGTGGTATATTTAATATTTTTAATGTGACAAATGAAATTGCTCCTTGCTGATCTAGTTGAGCAGCAGCCATCCTCAGGAGAAATGTCTACCAAAATGATTCAGACGTTTTGTTCGAATGGCATTCATAGTAGACAAAACACTTTCAGGGGTACTTTGATGGGAACTGAAAAGATGATAAAGGAAGCTCTGCAAGACAAGTTTTATCCAGATCAAGGCAAGTATTTAATTACTTTCATCAGAAATCAGTTTTCAAAATTTATCTTGAGAGATTATAATTAAAATTACCTTTTGATGATCAGAACAACTCCAATGCTGTGGGTCTTGTTGCCTTACGGCTGACACCACTCTAACACCATGGGTTTAGCCAGGTTCTCCTGTGTGGAAGCTGCAGGGGCCCAGGTTGTGTGTGTGCATGGGAACCTGAACTGGTCTCTGAGGGCACGGGTGTCCAGCAGTGTCACTGGCATGTGTTGTGCAAGTGCTGCCAGCATTGTGAGCCCGTTCCTACCTCTCCCCTGATGTGAGCAGCTAACAGTTCACCACACGCCTCCTTTCAAAGCCCACCAGGCTCGCCTCCTCTAGTCCTGCCTCATGTTGAGCCCTAGCCTGCCCAACCTTCTCGTGCAAGCTAGATGAACATCTAGGACTTTCAATTATCAGAGCAGCAACAGCTATTTTTAAACGTGTTTAGAAACTGTTCTTTGAGCATCTGGAGGCATAAGACTTTGGTTAAAAATTTCTAAAATTGACAACCAAATGAAAAATGTCCTGTATATTTTGTGTCAGTGTCTGATGATGGTAAATGAAGGATACTCTGCCTCTAACCCCCTTGGACTTTGGGAGGAAGTAGCCACCATGAGAAGAACGCCCCCCTCTGCCTGGCTCACACTCTTGTGTCTCCTTTACTCCATGATTGTCTTTCTAAACTTTTGAAACAGCAGTCTATGTTAACAGCTAAAGCTGATGGAGTGATTACTGATTATAACTGAGAAAACCTACTTCGAAGGATTTGTTCCTCATCTTCAAAACTGACCACCCATGACCTTCAGTGATAGTAACAATATACAGCCAGGCCTCAGTGCCATGCCTGCTGCAGACAAGCACTACTGTGTCAGTAGCAGTGGAGGTGACAGAGTGACACATCAGGGGGTGACTGCTCATCCCACCACAGTCATTAGGAAGCTTGTCCGTGGTGCTACAAGGAACTAACTCTTGAGTGCCTTGGTTCTTGGTGCTGTTGATACAATAATTCAGTCAATACTCAAAGGCAGTCACACAGAAGTATGAGCAGAATTATTGTGAAGTAGATATAGAGGGATTAACACCTTCAAACCAGAAGTGGGCCATGTCACTCAATCAACTGCTCCAAGTGTGAAATTGGAAACCTTTTATCCACACAAGGTACACCTGGGGTTGAATGAACTATGATGATTAAGATGCTTGATATTTTTCTTGGAGGTTACTTTGGAATTAAGAAAGTCTTTCTGGTTCTTTTTTTAAGAAAGAAATTTATGAAAGAAGAAGTTCTAATCTAAGTCAAATCTCAGCCTAGGATCTTTGAAAGGAGGGTCTTTGAAAGGTGCTCCTCTTTCTCGTGTCATTGGTCATAGGGCATAGTGATGAGGACTGCTGTCTGGCTGGTTTTGGATAGCCAGCTAGGTGGCCAAGTATCAGAAAAAAAAACATGTACGGTGTAAACCTTCAAATGTCATTTGCTCTGTGGGATGTGCCAGGTCTAGGGTCTAACACATGATTAGGAATGTATATTACTGAGGTTTCTTCACTTACAACAGTCCCAGTGTTCTAGCTTGCCCCTTTCTTTGCATCCATGTTTGCTAATGGCTAATGTCTAAGTACTGATCTAATACTGACTTCTTTATCTTAGGAATACTGAGGGCTGGCCCTATGTCTTTACAGGATGTGACCCTGTACCTATTCTGTTATCACTAGTTCTTGAGGACAGGTTTGTTGGATTTCTTCTAATGAAAGACATCAGAGAATGTGTGTGGCTGGAGGACACTGCCCATGAGTGTGTCCATCCTCTCCCCAGTGCTGGAGCCCAGTGCACTTGGAGGGTTGATAGGCATTGGTACATTTCCCTCAGGAAAACTTACCAATTTACCCTCCATGCCATAGTGTTAAAATGTACTGCTTCTGTCACATCCTTACCAATACTGGAAATTGACAGTTATCTCATGCACTTCCATGTACTGCATCATTGGTGAGGTATTTGTGTGTATGTCTTTGGTGAATTGCCTGTGCATATTCTTAGCTCCTTTTTCCCCTGGGTTGTCTTTCTCTTTCATTCTTAGTTGAGTTTATATACTGCAGACACCTTCTGCCAGTTCATGCCCTATGTGAGGTGGAAGCTAAGAGGAAAGCACCTGGGTACTATTTCCCTAAGCAACTCTTTTTCTTTTTACTGTTGGTGCACATTATCTGAGTGTGGAAAGGCTTCCTGCCTATTTCCATCCAGAAACTGGTAACTTTGATGATTTCCTTTTGAAATGTAATGATAAAGGCCGATCAATTTCCTGGGCCACACCCTTGTCCATATTTCTGGCTAAATCTGGCCAATTGGTCCCACCTTTTCAATTATGAAGCCTGAGTTGAAAGCTTTTCATACCTGACATTGGCCTTCTTCCTGCTCCTTGTATTTTTCTGGTGGAATGTGTTTCACTCTACTAACGAATTTCTGAAACTGAGCTTCATAAGAAATTCTACAGAATACTTCAAAGGGCAGAAAAAAGCCTTTTCTGGGTCCCTTTGACTACCTAAGACAATCAGAAGCCCAGGAACCCCTAACAAAAGGGATGTGCGTCCCATCTTTGGGAGTCTCCACGTGTTGTGATTTGGATAGAGAATGTCCACCAGAGCCTCAGGTGTTCACAGCATTATAGCTGAGTGGAAAGTGAGGATGCTATGGATGAATGTGATGTTGGGAGGTGGGGGCTTGGTCACGAGGTGTGGGTCACTAAGAATATGACCTGGAAGCATGTATGTCCCTTCCTGGTTGCTCCCTTATCTCTTGCTTTCTGGCCCCCAAAATATGAGTGTTTTTCCCTCTACAGTGCTCTCTGCTGTGCTGTTTCTGTGCTGTGGCCCAGCTGACCATCAGCTGTACCTGTGAGCCCAAATAACCCTCTCCTCCTTCAAGCTGAGATGCCAGGCACTGTCCTATCAGTGAGAAAAGTAACAAGGACACCGTGTTACAGAAATACGCTCACCTTTCTCTGCATTTTCCTGAGGTGTCCTGGGTCCTGGCCTTGTCTTCTTTCTCTTCTAAAGTTGCCAGCATCTATCATGTCTCTATGATGTAGTGGTTCAAATATGAGCTCTGAGATAAGACCATCTGGAACTTATCAGCACTACTTATCAACTTTTTTTCCTTCCATATTGGGGATTGAATCCAGGATATAATTAGGGATTCTATCCTCGCCTTATTTATTTTTTATTTTTAGATGGGGTCTTGATAGGTTACCCAAGATGGCCTCAGACTTCTGATCCTCCTATTTCAGCCTCCCAGGTATCTGGGATAACAAGCATGCACCATCATGTCTGGTTTTGCTTGTCAGTCTTGGGCCACTGGGCAAGTTAACCTCCTTGTGCTTTGGTTTTTCCACTTGCTCATGAATGAATGATTATAACTGCCTTCTCTTACAGCGTCCTCATGAGGGTTGCTGAGATGTGCATGCAAGGGTCAGCTCCTGTTCATCACTAATGAGTGACAAGCATGGATTGGCTTTGGTGTATTATATAGTCTCTCCTGCTTCTTTGTTCTGACCTGCTCTCACACTGTCCTCTTAAGCCTTCCTTGGTACAGATTTTTCTCAGTGATGGTATGCTGCAAGGACACAAGCACATACCCCATGCAGTCTATCAAAGGGAAGGGGGTGGACACCCCGCTGAAGCAGGGGTCTCCTCAGCTAACACCTGAGGGAACAGAATGTGGGGCTGCCCCAGCTGTATCTCTATAACCACCTGTAGGTGTTTCTGATGCACAGCACCTATATGGAACCTGATGTTTCCTTCATGCCTAAGCCTGGGTGGAATCAGCAGAGGATGGCATCCTACAGAGGTGTTCACTGTGCAGTTGCACAAATTGGGGATATAAAGAGTTCCTCACCCCAGATCTGCCTTGAGCAGCCCCAGTTAGCAGGCAGCAAAGCCCGGGCTTCCAGAGCAATGTGACCGCCACTGCTGGATGTAAATGTCATTGGCTGTGTAAGAACAGTTAGCTGAGTTGGTCAATCTGAACCCACCAGAAGAAGGTTTGCTTGTGGGAAGGGCCCTTGGGCCACACTCTAGTAAATTTTCTCTTCACCTTATTGGCCATCTGAACCTCCCATCCTTCTCCCCATCAAGATGTCATACAAACTCCTAACTCTGGTTTCTGATGAGATGTGTGGTGGGCTTGGGCCAGCTGCATCTCCCATGCACTCATGGGGGACAGAAGCTGTTCCCTTGGGGCACTCTCTTCCCTCTGAGTCATGACAAAAGTCAAAGCTCATGATTATCATGAAAAGTCTTAAGAAGTATAGCATGAAAGAACATCTACAAGAACCCTCTTTGATCAAAAATAATACAGTCACTAGAAATTATGATTACCCTAGGAAATATAAGGTGACAGTCATATTGCTGGGTAACAAAAAAATAAAGCCTCACACTGAGAGAATTTTCAGGAGAAAAGCACCATGAGAGATACCCCACTGTCCATTTTTCACCTGTTCCAAAGTGGCTTAGGGTCCTGACAATTTCTCACCTAGGGAGGGAATTTTCTCTTAAACACCACTGTCTTCTGTCCTTTGCCCAAGCTTTATTCCAGCATGGTGTGTCCAGGCAGTCAGGCCAAACTGGTATTGTGTGCTCATAGAGGGCTCTTGAACTTGGACCTATCTATAAGCATCAGTTAAGGGTCAGACTCTTACAGTAACTACTTGGTAATTTACACCTTTCTTGGTCACAATTTTCTGTCCTATCAATTTGAATGAATGTTCTCCAGGAAATTGAATGTGATCATGTAAGTGAAGAGTCTCTGAACAGGGCAGGAGATCAAACCATGTATGCACATATTTCCAAATTCATGACTGAGGCTTGATTTACACTAAACAAGTCTCTGTTTCTAGCCAGTAAAACAGTAACATGTCCACAAGCTGTCACACTTAAGATCCATGGCTTCCAAATTACAGGACCATTTCTGTAGCCCTAGGAGTTCCTGAAGAGGTTTCAGCTCGTTCTGGAGCACCACATGCAGCGTCCCTGCCACTCCCCAGCCTGGTGTTCTCAGGGTTTATCTGGCAGCACCAAGGAGGAGCTCAGAACCCTACAGCCTCTTACCTGTTGTTCCTGAGAACACACAGCTGGGGGCTGTAAATCTATTTGTGCAATGGTGAGTACTCAGCTCTTCGGCGGAATCAAGGCAACAGCCTCCCTCCAGAACCACATCTTCCAGGAGCCCAGCTCAGCTTCCAGAGCATGTAAAAGCGCACTGTGTTCCAAGCAGACTCCAGCAGCCAGCTGACTAACTCACAGGCCAGCACAGTGTCTTAACACTTTCCCATCACTGGGATGCAGTGCCCAACACATACAACTTAAAGGATGAGAGGTTTGTTCTAGCCCATATTTTCAGCCCTTGGGATGGGCCAAAGGCAGGAAGGGCGTGGCAGAAGGACATAGAGGTGGCAGCAGGAAGCAGAGAGGGAAGGGAGCCATGGAAGGGAGCTACACCCTTCCTGTCAGGCCCCCAGCAGCCAACCCCTAACCAGGTCCCACTCACCAACAGCACGCTAAACTCTGAACAAACCAGAGGATTAATACGCCTAGAGCAGCGCCCTATGATCCAGTCACTTCCCAGGGCCACATCTCTAAACACATGAGGTGTGGCGGTGTGTTCTATATCTAAACCCTAGCAGACCCCTAAGCCTCCTTGCCTTGGGCCCTCTCAGCATTTCCAGCCTCAGATCTGTGGTGCCATTTTCTCCTCTTTAATCACTTTCCCTTTCATCCTCTCCAGTGTCTTGGCATTTCTTTGAAGACGGAGATGAAACCAGAGTGAACAGTCTAATAAGGGGTTGCGTAATTCTCAGGAAGCTACAAAATTCTTTAAATAAATGCTTTTAATCAATATTTCTACTTACAGTAAATATCCTTTTCTTTTTTTTTTTTTTTTTGCTAAATTTTAAATTTTAGTTTTCTAAAAATGTTTGCTGGAACAATCTGAAAGCCAGCCCTTCTCCAAAACCCACAGATATTCCACTTGTGGTTAAATGCCCTAGCTGAGCCCTCTTGACAATCAGGATCTATATCATTTTAAGAAGACTACTGAGGGCTGAATTTAGAGCTTTCATCCTGAACTACATCACAGACCATTTTTTAATTTTTATTTTACTTTATTTTATTATTTATCATATTTTAGTGAAGGGTCTACAGGATGTTCAGGGTCTCACTATTAGATGGCACTTATAATGATCTGCCTGTGTACAGCCTCCCAAGAGCTGGGATTACAAGTGTGCTCCACCATGCCCAGTCTCGATTGCCATCTCAGCGTGCCCTGGAGGCGGGGCTGGCAGGGCAGGCCTGGGCAATCAAATACCACCACCTCCCACTACCACCACCCCCGCCCCTGCGCCTACTCGCAGGCACTTTAATCAGCTAAACTATTTGGCCGGCCCTTGTTTTTAATGTTTTTCTGTATTTAGGATAGGTTCTACAGGGTGTACAGGGTCTCATTACACAGATCGGCTCATAGTGATTCTCCTGTTTTCAGTCTCTCAAGTGCTGGGATTACAGGCACCCATGTCCAGTCTCAATTGCCCTCAGCATGCCCTGTGGGCGGGGCTGGCATGGCACCCTGGGGATCAAACACAGCCACTGATCTCTGCCTAAGCAGGCACTTTAGTCCACTGAGCTATCAAGCTGGCACTATTTATTTATTTATTTTTAAATTTGAGATAGGATCTTGCTAAATCACTGTTGTAGTCAGGATTTTGCAAGGGAATAAATTTAACACAAGACACATAATTTGTGGGATTATTTTGTAATATTTATCAAAAAAGTCAAAAGCAGAAGAGTGCAGGAGATCTCTCTGTGCACTCCAGACCCAAAGGTCTGAGGGCCTAGATCCAATGGCAATGTCCTCCACAAGTCCAGCTGGAGGTCTAGCACCCATGGTGTTGTCTCATGCAAGTCTGTATCAAGGCTCTGCACTGGGAAGGCCCAAAGGTCAGTGATGCAGGCTAGAAAGTCTGTGCCAGTGGGATGAAGGATCTGTGCCAGCAAGCTGAGGGATCTGCACTGGAGCCATCAAGTGATGCTCAAGGTAAGGACCAGAGCTCTCGGGAATAGAACCGCAGCCATCCTCAGTAACAGTGAGGTCCTGAGGTCCTTGAATGATGAGAACAGCTAAGTTTAAAATAACAATACACCATCATGCCCTGCAGTTCTGCTTTTGTGCTCCTGGCAGCACTCCTTAGATGGGCCTGCCATACCGCAGATTCAGTTCAGCTAGCTGTTACGGGTTGACCATTAGTTAATCCAATGCAGTCACTAAATTGCCCAATCTGGGCTTAAACATAAGATTCTCTTACTTATGCTTCCCAGAGTACTGAGTCTGTAGGCCTATGTCATCAGGCCCAGCTAGAGTAAGTGGCCTTGATATTTCTGGAGCCTGCCCTGATGTGTGGCAGGAGATGGCAAATACCTCTGGTCAGTGTTTCTTGGGCAACGTGGTAGAGTTTGATGGGCTTCCAGAGAATGGAGTACTGAGTCTTGATCTGAGAGTATCCATCCACAGCTTCCAGCTCCAGGAATACTCGTGCTGAAGCATTTAGAAGCAACCTGTGATTTGCTGAGCTCTGTGCATGTGAGACATCACCTCATGAGTTTTATACAAGGGCCAATTTCTGTGGCAACAGTTGAGGGGAAAAAAAGACACAAAGGCAGAAAGAAATGTTTTAGCTTGTACTTGAAGAGGAAGGTCGATACAGCCAATGTTTCCTTTTCCTCATGGGAAAATTTTGTGGCATAAAAATTACCACTTTATTGAGTATTAGGATGTCCAGGAGGAGACTTCCTTGAACTAGTGAGGTAGTTCTGGTTCAGCACAAAAATTTTCATTAAATGAGACTTCAGCACCATAGTGAGAAGCCAGTTTATTGGACTGTTAATGGTTTTAGGCAGTGACACAGAGGACTCGAAGATTTTAACATCCAACCCACAAGTGTCTGTTGTAAACTGGGCACAAATCAGACTGAAGACCTGGGTTACATGCTCACTCATGAATTCATTCACACTTGTCTACACTCACACAAGCACATGCACACTCACACATACTGCATGTGGGACATAGGGTCAAGAGAAGATTCTCTGAAAATAGGAAGAGAAGGAAGAATTAAGGAATTAGCCACCATTGTGTATGACAGTTGGACTGAACATGAAAACTTCACAAGAAATAATGAGGTGAGAGATGGTGTGGGAGACACGGTGACCTTAGGCTCACAGTAGAAGGGATCTCCTCCAGTTCTTAGACTCAAAAGCATCTTGCCCTCACTATCCTGCCTCTTCTGAGAGGTATGCTCCTGACCTTAGTAGACTTTTGTGACCTCTGGCATAAGCCTGAGGAGCACATTCTAATAGCTTTAGAGTAACCAAGGGCACCCCAGTGGTCATTATAATATCATTTAACATTTGCAGTTTTGCTCCCCCCAACCCCTGGAGGATTTGACAACAGTGCTGATTATTCAGTCTAGGCACACATAAGTTCACAAACTCCCCTCTGAATGTGATGTGGAGATGCACAGTTGATTGGACATAGCCTGCATACCCTGACCACTCACCAAATTCTAGGAAAACAAGAGTAACCAACCCAAACTCACTGCAGCTTCCATTTCGGGCTTCACCTGCCCTTTAGTCTTGAGGTGAGCCATCATTACTGGTGTTGCCATCTCTGGGCACTGCCCACTTGGAACAGTCCAGGGTCTAACCTTAAACTGGAAGCAGATGGGGCTGTGCTGAGTCATGCTTGTTCTTGAGCCTTCTCCTCTGCCTGCTCCTACCCTGTGGAGTGTATTTTTCCTTTCATAAATCTGTCTTACTACTTGTATATGTCTTGCTCAGTTCTTTGTTTGGGAAACCAAGAGCCTAGATATGAGGTTAGATGGTGACCACCTGCCCAGGAACAGTGAGACATATGAGAAAAAAGTTTTTCTTCTTATTTTACAGGGGAAAACCCTGGATCCACAAATTGAGGGCACTTTCTCCTAGTCAGGGGTGGCAGCAGATAGAACGGGGATGAAGCTCTGGGCATGGACTCCAGAGGCCTGTGGCTCCCACTTTACCATGGTCACCATACAACCACATGGACACTTCATTCAAATCACTAGTTGTTCACAACTTAGTTTATGCCAACAAGTTTATCCTCAAACATATTTAATCAGACACATTGGAAAGGGTGGAAACCAAAGCATAGATCTGATCCCACAGAGTAACGAACAGGAACACAGGCAATGGCAATGCACCCAGGGTGGGAACCATCCATGTGTTCAGGTCTGCTCTTACCTGGCCCCACAGGCGTCCACCTGTTTGTCTGTACACTGAGGGTAGTGGCTGTTTCCTGGGTTGCTGGATTCAGTAAACACTGACCCTGCCTGCTGGGTGCTGGATGCATCAGTTCATCCCTTGATTGATGGCAATCATGTACCAGCCCTCATTGTGCTGACACTTTGCAGAATTGGCTTGTTTACTTCTCATTGCATCCCTCATGTTGGAACAACTCAGGTTGGAGGTTGGAAAGTGACAGATTAGGACCAACTATCTGTCAACGGTAGGCAGAAAATGGCCCATTGGATTCCCAGCTGGACCAGCATGAAATGCTTCATGACACATCCACCTCCACATCATGTGTGGTGCCAGCCATGGCCACAAATTTCAACATTTCAGGGAGCTTCTTTGAAACTGTCCTCTGGGGGAACCTCTCTTAGGGTAAAGGAGATTAGCAGAAGTGATCAAACAACTCCCCAAGGGGCAAAAGCTCGTTTGGGTGCTGTTGGAAGCATTACTGATAAAACCATGAACCTATCACGCTGGAATGCAAGCTCAGGATACACTGCCAGGTATGAGCTGGTGGGGTGCACACTGGAACACACCAAGAGCACAAGCCTATGACCCAGGTGGCAAGCGTGCCCAGTGACCCTAGGGCATGGAGAATAGGAGCGGTCTAGGCACATGTTTATATAGATGCCTATATATCCCTCTGTACCTCACAGGCTGGGCATACCTATCATGGTCCTCCAGGATCTTGTCAAACCAGCCCCTTTTTCTTTCCTTCCAAGTTCTCAGCATCTCCTTCAAGATTCCCAAAAGGAAGAAATGTCATGGTACTGTGGTAGCTAACATCACTGGGATACTAAGCACAGCATTTATTCACCATGCTTCTGTCAGGGAGGAATTAACAACATAACATGCACAGAACTCCAGGGACTTATATAAGACAGAGCTGGTCCTTCCGCATTCTTCGCTGCAGCTTTCAGAAGCTCAGCTGCCGCATTCACTGGTAATGCAGAGATAGTAACTCTGCCCTGTGCCTGCTTTTCCCCAGACTTATCAAAATACAACAATATAA
>NDGN011550047.1:0-16379 GCA_002564285.1 Tympanoctomys barrerae | reverse complement strand
AAAAAAAAAAAAAAAAAAGTAAATGAATGACCATTATAGTGAAAGAATTTAAGATTTCGAAAGTTTTCACATCTTGACCCACCATATATTGCAAATCATTAATAGTGGTACAGAAAAGGTTTCAGGACTGTGTTTCAACTCATTTTTTGCATAGAACTTCAGATCAGCTTCTCTTAAATTTGAAAAAGTTCACTTGGCGACTCCTGTCACATCTTCCTGATGGGGAACTGAGACCCTATCTGGTTCAGTGGCTTCTTCTCTCCTTGCTGCAAAGTTTTAAGTCCTTAGCCCCTTCTTTTTTTCAGTTATAGTTGAGATATTTCTTCTCTCAAAATCTTTTAAATTTAGAGTAGGAAGTAAGAATCTCTGTAGATAAATCTAGAAGGTAGGTCCTACATTGTTACTTTCTTTCTCTGTGGGTACAAATGACACTGTTAACACTGTGTGGCTTTGCACCTGCCATCATTTTACAAGCTGGGTCACCATCCCATCACTTTCCGTTGCTGTTAAAGAGAGGCCTTGAAATTTTGATTATTGGAAAGCAGTCTAGCCTATAAAGTGAGCATTTTTAAAAGGTGAACTGGGGGACTACCTGCTCGGGGCCCCCCTCCTGTCCCTCTCTCGGACAGGAGCTTTCTCTCCCTCAGTAAATATATTCTGCTCAGAAAAAAAAATAAATAAAAAGATGAACTTATACTGAGGGAATAAGAATAAATGGGTTTAAACTAACTTAAAATACACATAGACCTTCCCACCTACTTGTCTCTTTGGAATGCAGAGGAAGGCACTGGATATCAGACAAGTGAAACAAGTACAAGTTGAGATTGGACATTTCATATTATTCATGCAAAATCTTAGAGGAGTAATAAAAAGAGGTAACGTGAACAGCATGAAGACAAAGCATTTAGCTGGGTACTACTACTATAGATTTATTTAGCTATTATTTTACTCTGCACTCCTAATTCTTCCTTTCCCAACCTAGACTCAGTGGGAACACAAACAGCATGACTTTTGCTGAATTTCTTGATGACTATGTTTTCCTGATTTAAACCGTTTACTTTAATCTTCTCTGATGCCTGTTTTATTGCCATTTCCTGAATAATTTCTTAAATTTAAGGAGAAGGGGCCGCATCCCTGCCTATTCAGTTCTCAGATTGGAACCTTGCAAGGAGAGTAGAATGAGAATACCTGTGTCAGCACTGTTGTGAATCCTGTGAAGCAGCTGCATGTTTCTATGCACAAAACTGTATTTTGACTTCAGGCATTATGGAAAGGGTGTTGAGTTTTCGGGTTGAGCATAAGGGTAGCATATTTCAGAATGATTAACTTTATGGACGTCTTTGTCTTGGCCAGCTATATTTGGCTGTGCTGCAGCTGTGTTTGCCTTCTCAAAATTGTCACCAGGAGGCCTCCAACTGCAATTATTCAGTTCAGTCAAATGCTGGTAACATCTTTCTGCATAAGTCCCATTGTCCACCCAATCATCCTTTCTCAATGTCAGGATTTAGAGATAACATAGGAATCTTGAGATGCCTGAATGCTGTTGACTGCTGTGGACATCACTCTCAAAGAAGTTTCTGAATTTTAAGTCTTTTTTATTGCATCATAATATTATTCAACACGAATCTTCTTCCTTTTCACAACAAGCTCATGTTTTTGTATTGTCCTGACTTCCTTGTTCCTCTTTTTTTATGTTTAGATGTCAGAAAGTTGCTCCCAGCATCTGTTGATGGGCACTACATCTTTCTCCTCGGTTTTACTGTAGAGCATTATAACGCATTTTCACTGACTTCTGGTATCTTAGAAGCTCCTGACACAGATAGTGTGTTGGAGAGGAGACCAAGAGGCAAATTCAGCTTTTTCCTTGATTGGCACTTGGCACAGAATTTACTTTTCTCTAGGAAAGAATTTGGAAGATGCTTTCAATACAACAATCATTCCAATTCCACTGGCTGTTTGTGGGCTTTTGTTTTTAGACAGTAGTAACTTCCTCTTTGGTACTAGCCCTGGATGTAAATGAATGGAATCTGTAGAGACACTGGGTCTCTGAGCAGCAGGGTGGAACACGTCACAGCTAGGTGTCACTTACAGGCAGCTGCCTCAGTTACATTCTTCATGTGGCTTCCGATTTGTTTCATACCTGTTTCTTTAAGTCTCAGTTGATTTGTCAAGGTTCCCCATCTAGGAAGTAAGGATAATAAAATATGCTTTTTACTTATCCTGCAGTATTATTGTGAGACTAATATTGGACAAGGCACGACAACATAAATATTTTATAGTCTCATAGCACTTAACTTGACCAAAACTTTGCCTGTGTTTCCTGGGAGAATCAAATGTAATGGAGCTTCATTAGAGCTGACCAGTTAGTGTCTCCTGCCCCAGACATTTATGCTTTAAAATCTCAAGCAAAGACTTATGAAGCAGTATTGCTCCTCCTATCAGCTTTCAGAAAATGCTGTGTCCTCAGGACAGCATGATGAAGACTGCTTTTTGTTTCTTTTTTCTTTCCCCTTTTGGCAGGATGATTGAGAAATAAGATGCAGTTCATATTCCAACTGTGAACTTTGGTCAGATGTTGCATTTTGGGGTGGGGTGGAGCAAAAGCAATGTCTCCATTCAGTATCTCCAGTTGCACATTGTGAAAAGCCCAGTTCCACATCTCCTAGCATAGATTTTGATTCTCTTATGGGAAGAGAATTTGCCACACAATAGAAAGGCTGGCTTTCACATAATGAGAATCCTACCCTAGCAAAACTCCAGCTGTTCAGGCAAAAGTTTTAATGATATGAATGTGGAGGGACACTAGTGTAGACCCAGCAGCCTAATGGCCTCATTAGGTGCTTGAGCCACAGAATACCAGCAGAGATTATGTGAATCTCTGGAGAATTGCTTTGTGATGTGACATAGGGTAAGACAGTGGGCATCATGTGTTTCTTATATGCATCATCTAAGTAGTGCCCAGCTGCAAGACAGATCCTAGTTATTCTCTTTTTGTTCTTAATAAATAGGCACTTCCTTCTCCTGCCAAAGCTGATAGGCTCCTTGGAATCTGGAGAGATCAGAGTAGCAGTATAGTGTGCAGCTTTGCTCATAGTGCTGTATCCTATGTGATAAAATTCAGTTTGGAAGCCTAAAGCCTAGTGTTTGAGTCCCTTGATTGAAGAATTTTCTCTAGATGGGCTGGGGAATACTTGATACTCACTGAGGCTAACAGTGTGAAATTACCTGAGGAGAAATTCTCCAGGTGGTGAATGTGACCTCCAAAACTCATAATCCTTTTCCTCAGAGAACAGAGCACTATGCATAGGGGTGAACCAGGGATGGACTTGGCTAAAGGCAGAGGGAACTTCGGCAATATCAGCAATTACTGTTGTTTCTAGGTTTGTTGGGAAAGGAAAACTAGATCTGTGGCCAAAACTGGCCAGGTCTTTAGAGAAATGGGCCAGCTGCACACATATTACAAATGTTTCTGTACAAATTAATTGGTACATTGTAATCGATTCATTTTATCGGTGGCAAAGAAGTCTAATTATCCTTATAGGCAGATTTTCCACTGGGCCAAGATTTTGTGACCAGTTATAGTGAAAAGTGATCAAAATTGGATTATTACCAGCCAAAGAAGTTGCATTATAGTCACAACGTCATTTTGTCTCTGTTTTATTTTTCAGATCTCTCAGGACTTAATACTTTTGATCCAAATTTATTTCTACTTCTCTGTTCAACAAAATAATTATGCAGACCCAACAACCAAAATAATATTTCCTAACATCAACAAAACTAGTTCTTTGACAATCATACTTGTTATTAGTGTATTTCTTTTAATTTGGATCATTAACACTTTACGGGATGCCACCACTGTGTAGATAATCTTCTGAATTATTTTATTGTCTTTGTTCTAGATTTAAGATACCCCAGGGACTAGCTATTAGCTAAGAAATTTATATCAGTAATCTTCAGAAAAATTTTGCAAAAGAGGTTGTCATTCATATTTTTCAAATGAGACCCTCAAGATGACATTCTATAAACTAAGGATCCTGCAACCCTGAGCTTGTACTTCATCCAGATGTCTACAAAGCCTGAAGTCTTTCTTCTGTATCTTCCTGCAGCTTAGCCTGAAGTGTTTATAAGTCTTTTGAGGGATTTTTCACATTTAGCTGAATGTGTGGGTTTTAAACATGCAATATAGTTTCTTACCAGTGACTCTATAATCTGCTTTTTATTTGCTTTTTCACAGAATTTACTTTTTCTTAGTTTTCATTTTTATTTCCTGGTTTCTTTGATTTCTGGGTCTAGAAGGCAAGAGTGTATTAGGAGATATGTCAGTGAAAGGGGAACCAAAATGGTGTCAAGGTCTCTTAATGCCTAAGGCAGATTTTCACTTACTGCAAAAAACAATTAACATTGAATGCTAAAGTGGTTACTTATCCCCCATTTATAATAATAGTATATTTTATGAAGAGATTTCTTTTGAGAAGTTCAATAAACATCTGGCATCTTCCCCATTTATTCTCACAATTTTTGTTTTTTTGCCCCAGGGATTGAACTCAGGACCTTGCACTTGCCAGGCAGGCACTTATGCTGCTGAACTGTATCCCTAGCCTCATTCTCAACTTCCTAATTTTTGGCAAAAGATTTAGGTGAACACAGGGATGCCCATAACCTGTACTGTGCCTTCTTGAGAATTAGAAAAGATTCTCAGGTATTGTTTGGTCCTCACTGTCTCCCTTAGTAGGTGACTTTATGCAACATCGTTTTATTCCCTTCTTGTTTGGTGGGTTATATAAGCAGACAGTATAATAAATGATCCTGGCCAAATAGCTCAGTGGATTAAAGAGCCTGCTTATGCTGACACAGGGGCCAGGGATTTGATCCACGGCCTGCTGTGCTGGCCCTGCCCCCTGGGTACGCTGAGGTGGCAATTGAGACTTGGTGTGGTGGCAAGTGCCTGTAATCCCAGTTCCTGGGAGGCTGAACACAAGTGGATCACTAAGAGTCTGATCTATATAGTGAGCCACTGTAGACCTTGTACTAAAATACAAAAATAAAATAAATAAGAATAAATGATCCCCTAAGTGAGATAGGAGTGGATTGTAGGAATGACAGTTATGACCTACTCTTACATGGCAGCTGGTCCACTTTAACTGTCACATCCCTTTTAGCTTCTGCATAGCTTTTGCTCAAGTGCACAAACGTGCTAGGATCATCGGTTTTCAGCAAATCATACATTTCTGCCTTATGTAGATACCCAATGTAAAGGAAGGGATAAAGGAAAGCTGAAGTAAAATAGAATTCATACATGGGTTAGTCTAACTCACAATTTCATACCAGATATTAGCGTGTAGAAATGCCTTTACTCTTGGCAGAAGACAAATGCTGTAACCTAACAGTATGTGATTTGAGTGGAGTTTTCATGCCCTGTGTGCTTATTGTATTCTTGCTACTGATGCAAACATTATCTATAATTATATTTTCAAGTGACTGAAAATTGCAGGCTTTGTTGAACAAAAATACAGCCAAAGAATGGGATGTATATCCACTCCACCCTCATTATAAGGCTTTCAGAAATCAGACTAAGGCCCAATACCATGGCTCTCAACTACATGATACCAAGTCCATTCTTTGATGTTTGAACACTTTGTCAAAATGCTGGGTTCCCAATGATGATCATATAATTGGAAGAAAATGCTATGACTCTTTTCACCCTTTTGCTCCATTGTTATCTGAATCACAGTAGTATCTCCTCTGACAAATCCTCTGTTTCCAGGACATAAAACAAGAAACCACAATTTGATTTAAATCTGACTACGAAGGACAAAGTTGAGAAAGTTGGTTGAGGTGAGGACATCATTCCCTTCCAGAGGCAGGTGCAGTTGCATCTCCATGATAAGATGATGTCTTTACACACCCAGCCACTTGCAGAGGACTAAAGTGTAAAACATCATTTCTGTGAGGAGCTGCTATGTCATGGACTTTTCCCTTGATCTTACATTCTGGCTGTTGGACAGGAAAACATTTTGGCCAATTTTATTCTTTTAGACAGAAGACCCTATTTCTAATTTGAGTATGACCTTAAGCCACTTGGAAGTTTAAAAAGAATTTGACATGCTGTATCTTATTTAATGCTATATTGAAATAGAAAATGTTTTTTAATTTGTGGATGGAAAACAAGTTGGAGGAAGAAGTTATGATGATGTTGTCACAATTTTATTTGTAAAGTATTTTAAGTTTATAATCTCCAGTAGTAAATAGCATTTATCAGTGTCATAGCTCATTTTCTGGGCCCTAGTAGAGCCCACTTAGGGAATGTAAAAAAAAAAAAAAAAATCGAAATACCTGTTGTGAAAGCCTTATTGTGAAATAGAAGTGCAATGAACACAGGACTAACATTACTCAGAAAACCCACAGACTATTGTCATCATAAATAGAAATAAATACTATATTATAAATTCTGAGCAATTAAAATCCATTTGGGTCTATTGTGTATTTGTGTATATAATGAATTGGGTATTTCCCAGTATGTATCATGTGCCACTTTTTCTAACATGTTTTATAGACGCTGAAGTACGTTGAATCTCATAACATAAAGGGCTGTAACATAAAGATTAACAGTTAGATTCAATGCTTTTAGTATTCTGGAGCTGAAATAAGGTAACTTTGAGGTCTAGGGGAAAAGTCTGTACAACACCACAGATCAAGTGTCTTTACAATTTTAAAAATGTAAACAGGTGGTTGTAGCTTTGGAAACAGATCCTGGCAGTGAAAATTATGAAAGATTGTCTCCATAATATTTTATTGCCCAATTGTAAGATATAAGAGAACTGCAACTTGTATATTTCATGAGTTCCCATTATAAATTTCAAATACTTTCTTTAATGTCTAAGGCACTTTTTTAAGACAGGTTTTTGTTGTTTTTTTAAATCTAAGTGCCTGAGCTTTAGTAGCTTAGATTCTTAGCCAATCAGCAAAATTTGCTTTATGAAATGTAATTAACCCAGAACCAAAGTAAATTAGCTTTTAAAGTTAGCTAATTCTCAAGGTTTCTTATGTGCCACTACTGTAGCAAATTGATTCCACTGTGGTCTTGTAAATACAGTGCCAGTCAGAAAATACATGGCAGTTGTACAGTTTGTATGGCAGATTGAATGGTTAAAATTATGCTGGACAATTGAGTTTAGGATTTGAGTCACAGCTGACCTATTAGTTAGCTGAACTATCAGTTTTGTTGTCATGTGGAAGCAGCCTACACATCTGCTGTACTTAAGTCTGTCTCCCCTTTTTTTGTACAGTGTCTGCACTGAATAAAAACTTGGTTATGTTAGGAATCATTCTTAAGAGATATTAAAGTCTGGAAATTTCATAATGGACTAGATGTTTGTTGGCTAATTTAGATGCTGCAAAATGCTGTAAGGTGTAACAGCAGTTTTTAGATTATAAGCATTGTGCACTGGATTACTCTGAGCTGTAGTTGGTGGCTGGTTTTTGTCTATTTTTCCTTCAGGGAGACCCTAGTTTAGAAAAAGAAAAAAGGATCTGCACTTTTGTGTTATTTTAAGCTATGTTGGATTAAACACCTCATTGGGATGTAAATATTTAACTGTTTTAATTTTCCAAAGACCTCCATTCCTCGCTTTATAGCTCAGATGAGGTGTACATTACACTATTTCTGCATCATTTTTGCTACATCTAGAGACCCCTTAAAAACATTTCATGGGGCTGGGAGATGGCTCAGTAGAGGGCCTGAGTTCAGTCCTTGGTTCTGAAAAAAAAATTCATGTATTTATTATCTAGTACAGTAGTGGAAATGTCTCTTGGTGAAAATGTGTGTGTACATTCATACTTTTGTGATCTTGCCCATTGGATTATAGAATCCAGTTGGCTTGTGGTAGCAGAAAATCAGCATTAATCAAAATAGGTGACACTGTAGCTTTTCTCTATGTGAAAAAGTTACAAGAGTAAGTAGTGCCATTCTCCATCAGGCCAGATTAGATCTGGTATGATTTGTAAAATTAATTTGCAAGCAGAGAAGATTAGATCTTTATCTTGTGAATCCTTTTGCTCCCTGAACTTTCTTTAAAAGGGCTCTTTGATATGACATCAGACTGAGAGAGTAAGTAGGCCCAGGAGAGCAAAAATAAGAAGCTGGGTGGCAGAGGCTCGGTTGGCATTCCAGATGTGATCTGTGTTTTGTTTTTCATGCATCTGGTAGTGAAGATTCACTATGTGCCATGCTTTGCATGAATACTCGTAGTTTAAACCCATCGCCTTGGTGCCAGCTTTAATAATCATTTATTCTAAAAAGTGTCCCAGTTTGGATGACAGATTCTTTGGTGCCTTTTTTACACTGGCCCTGTATCATTACCTTTCTTAAATATAAATGTGCATCAATTATTGATAACCTCTCTCTAGGAATAGCCCAAACCTTCTGCACAAGCATTCTCAAGTGATCAGGAGGAATCCCTAGCCTCTCCCACCTGCTTTTCTATCTAGATGCTAGTAAAGAGAAGAGCTACTCAAAATTTACCCAGCGTTTATTTAGGGTTTCTAATGTGTTAGTACCCTCCTGGCTACTTGGGTTGTGCGTTCCTTATTAGCTCATATTTTTCGCCAACTCATATGTTGTCTACTGGGAATCTTGTGTACTGCTGTTTGTGAATGCCTTTCCCGCAACACTTGGAATCAGTGTTGGAGGACCTAGACATAAGTGGTTTCAAAGACTTTTTCATTCAGTTCAGTTAAATTCACGATATATAACATTTCTTCGTTCTGGAAAGCTCAGGTACTTGGGATGACTTTCACCGCAGGTGTGATCACAGCTAGAAAATGATCTGCTGATACTGCCTTTGTTCTCACACTGCCCATTGTGAAACAGAAGGGCTCAGCCAAGTTATAATGACCCCAGAGTGCTCAGGTATATTTTTGAATTTTAATTTTTGGGATACTCTTTAGCTCTATGATGCTGTAAAAGTGCTCTTTCTCAGAGAGTGTTAGAATTTCAGAGGATTTGTTGAAATATGTGTGCTTAAAATTGATTTCCTGATTTTTGCATTTATACCCAGCTGTTTGTTATTCAGTTCAGCCATCAGCATCTGAGTCTCAATGGACCGTGTAATGTGCAGCTGTAGCCAGATGTAATGCTTCCTCTCTAAATGTTTCTGTTAGAAGCTTAGAGAGGCAGGCTAAATACTGCTGATAACCATGTTGCCTGCATTAATTTACTCTCTGGAGCTACACAAATTCTGCTTGGCAATTTTATTTCATGACCAACAAGCAGAGCAGTGTTTGTGATCTCCAACCCTGGTGGTAATGTTGACATTGTGTATATCAAGTCTATCTGTATTGATATGAAAGGTACTTGTACAGCTAATTCAAACTGCTGGAAGCTGTCTGATCTGCATACATAAATAGTCTAGAAGCAAGCTTGTACTTTAGAAATATCAGCTAGAATTCAAATCATACTTTTGCCTGGCTTAACATAGGTCCATAAACAAGTCTCTTGGGCAGAAAATTTCTTAGGAAAAATAATTTCAGCATCATTTCTCTTTAGCCTGTAGTCAAACTTTGATGCTAATTTGCATTTATTATTCAAATCTGTGCTTCCTTTTGTATTTGTATGATGTATCATTGTTAAGAGGCTACAGATTCTACTAAATTTAATTACTTCCCTTTGAGGCTTTAAATTGAGGGCAGCTTCTATTAATTGTTAATTACTTTCCTTCACCACTTACACGTAAAGGTACAGTTACTAATTGAGGGTTTCTGCCATACGATGACAAGAAGTTCCTTTAGTGTTGTATTTACCTTTCTATGTGGATCAATTTTTTTCTCTAATCTTATCTTTTATTAAACATAGAAGTAGACATTCTGCTGATAGGTTGGTTGGTTGGTCCTTCCCATGAACCAGTGGAATTACATATCCTGTGTTGCCACCTGGTGGTGTCTTGCTCTTTTGGCCTCCTTGGACCAATCTCTGAAGGGAAGATGGTATACCATTGCTAGTTTCATGCCATGTTCTGTTAGGATTTAAAGATAGCCTTGTTCCTCTCTGGTCATTGAGGGAGAAGCATCAGTATGGCCTGCTACTTTTTGTTTTAATGTCATTAATCTATATTGATTGTATGTCTTCTATTTAGCAGATTTTACTGTCTCCTAAAAATTCCTTACTTGACCTCTCTGACATGATTCTTTATCTTTTTTCTGATTGTTCTTCATTCCTCCCAAGCCCTTACTTCTTCAGCCTCTTAACTATGGCCATTCTGCCTTACTTTTTGGCTCTTGGACTGCCCTCTTTTTAGAGACCTTATATCTCTGGGTGCCATGTTTGGCTGAAGGGAATGTTTTTTAAAAAAAACCCTAGTTTTCAACATTTGTCCTCTTGCTTTTATTTGGATACCTACTGATGAGCTGGCTTTCAGCTCTTCAGGAGCCTGGGGCTGGTAGGTAATGGAGTCTGCTCAATGGCTGCCATAGCCTGAAAGCTCCTGCACTGCTTGGTCTTACTTCAGAGTGTGTTGTGAGGGTACTGCAGCTCGCTGAGGGAGCTTACTGAAAGAACAATCTCGGAGTTGTTCATTGGTCGTATTCAGTACTTCACAAGAAGAAGGTACTTCATGGCCTAAGCTTGGGCTACTTAGCTTTTGCTGATATTTCAGTCACGACTTTGAAATGGGTTTACAGTGATACTGTAACAGCAGGGTAAAACAGATTTTTAAAAATTAGGATTTTTTAGTTTCAGACATAGGCTGCTTCTCCAAGCTTCCTGAAGATGAGTGTAAATTGTTATCCCTGCTAGTGATAGACATTTGGATGTGACACTCTTAGGGCCATCATTCATGGTTGTTAGGCACTTTAAGCCAGTGTCATTTGCCCTTTGCTGTTCCTAGGAAAATAAAAAGATAAGTTTTTAGGAATCTGTGGACCCAAGATTTTGAAATCCCTGATAAGTTCTGCTAGAAATGTGTGTCAGGCCTTGTCCTCTCTGTTCCTAATTTTTGGAAGATATTATAAACCTGTTTGGGACTTCATCCTGAGTCATTTCAGGGACTTTCAGACCATTGTGGGAATGCTTCAAGAGTCAGTTTGTGTTTCAAGAGCATGAGCCATTTGCTTGATGAGGAACTTTTGAGTTTGGTTTTGTGGCCAAATTGTTTGGGAGAAACAATGAGAAGCTAGAGACTTGGAGTGTTCAGAAGTCTCCGCTGTGACTTCCATGGTAATGGAAAGCTCTTGGGATCAGTTCCTGCAAGAAACTTTTTGTGTACCTGTAACTTAGAAAAAATGATTCTATTTTGATACGGTATGGGTGAGCTATCTGCCCAGCCCCCATCAGCAATTTGGAAATATTCCTCTGACCTACTCCCTCGGTTAGCTGTGAGAATTCTGACTGAGGGCAGGGATTGCTCTAGATTGAAAGTGGATTGAAAGTACCATAAAACTAGAACACAGGGGCCGGGGAGATGGTTCAGTAGAATAAGCACTACCCTGGCAGGCGCAGGGGTCTGAATTCAATCCCTGGTTCCTAAAAAAACCAAAACAACAACAACAACAACAAAAAACCCTAAAAACTAGAACACAGTGCTTAAACTGTGGGCTTATTTGTCTCAAAAGACCGGACTGTACTTATTCCATATTTGCCTGTATACATGGTTTATTCCTTTATTCCTTTCCTGAGCTTTATACATTTCTGCAGGAATTGAAAAAGAATCAGATAATCTATTTTAAATTTATTTAAAACCTCTTATTGGGAGATATTTTGAGTGTGAATCATAACTTTGGTAATTGAAGTAAGAACTTGATTATCTGTTTTAAAGGGTAATTTTATTACAAAACAAGGAATAATTATCTGTGACTTTTTATACTTTTATACCATTTCCAATAGAGGAAACCATAGGCGCAAGAAATCCAAATACTTACTTAAGAAAATAATAAAGTTTCAAATCGCTTACTGATTACAGTGCATTGATAATGGGAGCACCTGGTTCACAGGCCAAGCAGGACAGAAGAAAGCTAAAAACTTCTTGGGCAGTGCCAAGCAAGGAAAGGGTGGCATTTATATATCTGATTGAGTCTTCACTCTGTTCTCTGTGTGAATTGCCTCCAGGGATATGGAGATAATTCAAAACAAGCATTAAGACACACATAGTGTTTTAGAGAAAAATAAAATAGTTTCTCTATTTCATAAACACGGTCTTATGTTTACCGCTTGATAAGACCTTAATCTCTGACATTTTCACATCTGATAAACTGCATCATATAATAAAAGTATCTCTAGTTTATAAAAACTTTGAAGCTATAATTTGAATGGAATCTAAATTATGGATGATCAAACTGAGTCACCAAGTTAATCCTATTTTGTGTTGTGTTTCCTATCCAGCATCTTATTTTATGGCAGTTATTAGGTGTGCTTGTCTGTGTGGTCACTCCCTTTTCCCTAGATACTGATTTCAGTTGTTACTCTTTGCTTCAGCAAATATTTTCATGCTACCTGTGTGCCAGTTGTTGTTCATGGTGCTGGAAAATCTGGCATCTTTAAAGTTATGTCCCCATTATAGAGAAGATATGTTTTGCTTCCCCTTTTGTTTAATGAGTTCTCACAGTCATTTCATGCTTCTACCTTTCAGGATTTTCCATTTCCCAAGGCCATATTAAAGTTCCTATTTAGCTCCATCTCTCTAACAGATTGTTTTAACTGCTGTTGTCTGACCTGCCACTTACAGTATCTTAGTCTACATGGACTACTATTAACAAAGTACAGTTGACTGAGTGGCCTAAACAGTAGACATTCATTTCTTGCTGTTCTGAAGGCTAAGAAGTTAAATATCAGGATATCAGGTAGCTATAGATTTGGGGTGTGTGTGTGTGTGTGTGTGTGTGTGTGTGTGGTGGTACTAGAGATTGAACACGTTTCACTTATACTGAGCTACATCCTTAAACCCTCCACCCAGTTTTTGAAGAATCAAGGTTTCACTGAGTCCCTGAATTGCCCAAGCTATGCTCAGATTTCGAATCCTCCTGTCTCTGCCTCCGGGAGTGCTGGGATTACAGCCTTGTACTACCATACTCAGCCAGGTTTGGCTCTTGACAAGTGCTCTCTTCCTGGTTTGCACACAGCTGCCCTTCATCTGTAACCTCTCATGGATGAGAAAGCTTTGTTGTCGCTTCCTCTTCTTATAAAGGAACTAATTCCACCATGAATACTTTACCTTGGTAACTTCTGCAAAACCTGATACTACTCAGAGGCTCATCCACTTTCACACTGAGGGGTAGGAGTTCAACATATGCATTTGAAGGTACAAGGGCACAAACTTTGCATCCTTAAATAATAGTGGTAACGTCAAGATGTAGAATGAAATCTACCTCTCTCACCTGTGCTCTCACTCTCTTGCTCAGAGAGAGAGAGAGAGAGAGAGAGAGAGAGAGAGAGAGAGAGAGCTCGCCAGCCCTCCTAGTAGGAAAGTGATGATAACCTTAAGACACATAGCTATGAATATTGCTGTTTGTAAACACGTGCCTTGGGATTTCTCTTCAGATTCTCAACAGGAGAGCTAGAGAAAGTTTCCAATCCTCTTGTGTGATGAAGCTGAAAAAAATAACATTAAAGGGTAGGAATAGTTGGATTCAAGTTTATAAGACTTCATATTAGCAATGACTGTATTTCTTAGTTATTTTGTCCACATATTTTAAATTTCTGCCCAGTCAAGATATGTGAACTTTTATCATCTGGGTTTTCAGACCATTTTCTTTTTTGTTTTTATTTTTAATTTCAGCAGAACCAGGGCATGAACTCAGGTCCTTGCGCTTGCCAGGCAAGTGCTTATTCTACTGAGCTATCTCCCCGGCCCCTTTCAGACCATTTTCTGTGAAAATTGCCTTATTAGATATACCTTTATATATCTAATAAAGAAATATAAATAAAAAGACAAGATCCTTCCCATGCTGTTAACCTGGTAGGATAACCAACCCTTCCATCAAGATATCACCATTAATCCTTCAGGAATTGAATGTATACTGAGGAGTTTATACTATATAAGCTGAAATATTTTATATTTTTTCCTATTAGGATTATTAGTATTTTCATGTTGGTACATCCCTAGCTCTAGATTTTTTTTGGTCTGCATTTCAGTTCTCATTCTTAGGTATCTTGATTTTACTATATTGCAATCCACCCATTGGTGGCAGTGGTGTGGTTAACTATGGGTAGAATTAGTATTGACTGGAGTGTTTGTGCTGAGTTATTTTTGCATGATCAGAATTTTAGTCATAATATGAAATGACAGGAAAAAACTGAGGTCTAGTGCTATGTTGGTATATCAGGAGATTACCAAAAAGCCAGATATCTGTTGTCAAAACAAAAATCATATTTCTCCCTTTTTAGATTTTCATTATTTCTTCCTTAGTAGATGCTGTGTATAATTTGGAGCTTTTAAACGCCTAGTAGCATTGCTCTGTATTGAATAACCTTCCCCTAGTATTCAAATAAAGGTTGGACTTCTTAGGAAGCAAGGGTCATAGTAAAAGTGGAAATGAGAACACAACTGATGGATATGTTGGCCATCACCACATGCAAATACTTTAATGTGTTTCTAACCTCTGAAGGTTGGAGCTGAATAGCCAACCAGCTATTCTACTATCAGTCCTTATACATGCATATATTGGGCATGTCAAACTTCACCTGTTTCAAGCCAATCTCCTGATCTTCCTGCCCTTCTTTACTCTCCTTCCCTAGATAGTAGCCAGTTTCTGAAGGCAAAACCTAATTTTCTCTGTCTGTCTGTCTGTCTGTGCCTCTGTCTCTGTCTCCGCCTCTCTCTGATAGCTGGTGGTTCTGTGTTGAGCAGATAATCATTCCTACTCAGACCACTGATGTCTTACTATGCTCAGCCAGACACAAGCATTTCGAGGGTGGGCCACTTATCTGGCCCTCATTTCTTACCTGGACTTCAGATTGTGCTGTTGCTCTACTCTGATCCTCAGTGGCTTGTTTTCAACCTTTGAATGAAATCCAGGGTTTTAAAAATTTCCTAAAGTTGTGTGGAGTGTTGCTCAGTGTTGAGTGTGTGTGCTTTTACTGCCTAGGGTCTTGGGTTTGATCCTCAAGAACCCTTCAAGCGCCTGTCACGTTTTCAAACCCTTCTATTTTGCTGCCTCCATTTTATTCACCTTGGGCTCTTTGCTGTTCTGTAGTGATGTGGTTTTTCACGTTCTCTATTCTTGCTCTTCTCTCAGCTTGAGCCTCTTCTCTCCGTGGTTTGCACTGCTTTGTACCTCACTCTAAAGGTTCTGCGTGTATGTGACCTCACTCAAAGACTGTCCCTTCCCACCACATAAAAAGTAGCTGTCCATCTCACTTTCTGTCCCCTTGCTCTTTCATGATTTGTTGTTGTTTACTATCCGACAGTATATCATATGTTTATTTTCTCTTTTATCTACTGAGTTGTAAGCTCTGAAGGGCTTTGTCACTTTGGTTTACCATTATATTTGCATTGTATGGTATATTACTTAGCTCATAATAGGCAGTCAATAAATTACTGTTAAGTGAACAGGTCTTTTGAGAGGTTTTCTTTTTTCTTTTTCTTTTTTTGACAGAGTCTTCTTATGGATGGTGTCAAATTCCTAGGTCAAGCAGTCCTTGGAGTCCTTCCTTGACCTCCAAGTAGCTGGGACCACACCCAGCTCAGATATTTTATTTCTTTTTTCTGGTATCACTCAGTCTTTCTGATGCCATCCTGCATTGGGTGAGAGTCTTTCATGCATTTTGCAAAAGATTTCCATATATTTTTGCATAAATTTGTGTAAGCCTTTCTGTAATAGTTTCTACATATATGAATTTGCAGGAATGCTAGGTAAGTGCTTTGAGACCTCATTTGAAAAATGTTTTTCCCCCTAAGTACCAAAGATTATGATTATAGTATTGTCATTTTTATAACTCAATCTGGTTTTAATACATTGTAACAGTATGGACCCTATTAGCCAAGTACGTGATAATAGCCTTTTATTATAATACCCTAGGATATAATATTGTAATGTAATAATATCTTACTTCTGTCATTCTACTAATAAGGATCTCACTTATATATACATACAGCTCTCATAGTTTTATGATAAATATCCACTGGTAAGAATTCATTATTGAGAATCTTAGAGGAAACAACAACACTCAAAGGGATATAGCAGACTGTGTCTATATATTTAAATTGTACCTTTGTAGTTTATTTCATTCTTCTGTGCTGCCTAGTTTTACCTAAAATTCTTGATTATTTAAGTGCTTCGGCTCTTGTCTGTTTATTCTATTTTATTCAGTTGTCAAAACTAAAGCTAATAGTGAAGAGGCAACCCACATATATGGAAAAAATCATGACGAATAAGTACTCAGACAAAGGTCT
>NDGN011550041.1:9365-30759 GCA_002564285.1 Tympanoctomys barrerae | reverse complement strand
TAACCACTAGGAAGAATGTATGCAATGTGTTAATTATTGAAACTGTCTTATCAATTTGATTTGGAACTGTCTCATTGCTATTTGTTTATCAACAAAATTGTGGAAAAAAAGGAAATTTCGGTTTCTCACTATACCTTCACAGTATTTATGACACATTGTATGTGGCCCACAGATCATTAATTCTACAAATAAATAAAGCCCTGATGTCTGGCTCTCTCTTGCCATTCTTATCTCAGTGTTATCTTGATAAAACCAGCCAGGAGCACCCAGCATGGTAGATCTTTCCAACCATCTCCCCTAGATCAGCTCACTCAAAAGGTAGGGAATGTTTGCAAGGTATCTTAGCCAAAGACTTCTGAGATATCTTTACAACACAATCTCAAGATTTCTGGCCTCTGATGTTAGCTTTCCTATCACTTGCTGCCCAGCTGTCTTCTGTAACACTTTCTGTATCAGTTAGACCACAGTGGGAATTGTCTTTTTTCCATTCAGCAGGAGGAGTTGTGTGCAGTGATGTCTTGTGGGCAGTGTCTAACTCCACTACACCTCTTTTCTTCATTATCATCATGGCCAGAATTCTCAATGAGCATTTCTAACTATAGGGAGCTGGGAATAAAGTCTAAATGTGTGCCTGGGGATAGGGGAAAAATCCGTATAATGATCATCAGGCACTCTGGTACAGAAGGAAATGGTACAGAGATAAACCAGCAATATCGGTGAAGGAGGAAGTTTTGCCTGAACATATGCCCTATATTTTGCTACCTTGGTTATAAAAAATGCAATTAGGGTCAAATGTGAGTGAATAATCTTAAAACTTTATCATCTTTTTCTTCAAATATACATTCCCTCTAGCAGATCGGACTCCATCTCTTAATGATCTTCCTTCATGCTTTCCAAACAAATCTCATCCAAAGCGAAAGTTTAAAATTTAAAGCAGGCACTAAGCTGTGCTTTATAAGAAGCACAGTCTTAGAACATTTCTCACCTTAAAACTCTACTGTCTGTTTTCTAATTCTGCAGTGCCCAAGTATTTCAGAAGCAATATAATCTTCAGTTTATTTCAAATTTCTAAGCTTTCCCTAGGGCACTTGTCTCTCTACAGGGCGTGAGTGACTAGGAACATTGGTCGGATGCTATCCTCATGGTTAGAGTTCAGGAAGGGGAGAAATTGCCCATGTAGAAACTGTGCTTCCAATACTTGTCACTGAACATAAAATAACTTGGGCCTCCGGGGTTAATGGTAACGTTAGAATCACTTGAGGCTCAGGTAAGAAAATTGTAATTAAAAAGGAAATAGAGTTTGAGATATAGCTGAACTTTATTATATAAAAGTACAGTGTAGCATTTCCTTCTTAACCTTGGAGCCAAGTCTCTGAACGTGCTAGAGTTTTTGATAACTAGAAAATGCCTTTCAGAGGAAAGGGGGAAAGAAAGAGAGTGGGTGTTAACTAGACCACTGAAAACTTCTGCCCCAAATTTTGGAGAATAATTAAACCTTGGCTGCCACCTATTTTTGTGTCTCTCCATGTTTTCTTCTCATCAGATCCTAGGCAAGGTGACTGTGATCTGATGACTTATCCTTTACCTACCCCTGTGGACTGTCTCCCTGGTGCCTTCATTTAGGAGTTGAGCTAGCTAGGCAGTCTATCTTTAGGGCTTCTCTCTGTATGTGTTTTTAAACAACTAAGATTGCATGGCCGAGGAGCAGTGTTTTTTTATTCCTTCTCAGTGACAGCCTGAAATAAACACACCACCATCTGATAAAGGTCAGCTTTGAAACCCAGTTCCTGCTGTGCCTGCCCAGTACCCCAAACCTTTCCTGACTACTAATACAATTTAAAATCCAATTAAAACCTTCACCCTTCTCTTTAAATCCTGAAGGGCTTAGGGACCCAGCCTCTTCTGAAACAGCCTACTGAAGTCATCTTCCCCTTCCAGCTCTCAATCACCACTTGCGCTCAGCAGTTGTTTATTTCTAGGATTAAATTGAAAAGACCTCAACTAAGTCATTTTGTAAATGAAAACCCGAGAGCATAGACCTCTCACTTCTCACTTATCCACCCGAGTGTTGGTATAATAATTCACAACTTGGCACACAAAACTTCCTCCCTCACATGCTCACTGGCTTGGAATCCTAAGTCTGCCAGTGCCTGGTATTTTCCCACTTGCATTTACTTGGTTTAAATGGAGTAGAGCCCAGGAGAAATTGATTTCCCTCTGCTGCATTATACGTACATGTTTCTCTGATCTCCCAGCTACGCCGAGTGTCTGGCGATATGACAATTTTAATAAACACTGCAGAATGCTGTCTAGGATGTGTGCAACTGGGAATGTTAGGGGCCTTGAGTGCGTCTGCCTGTTGGTCCCTCTGACAGGTGAGACTTAGGCCACTTGATGTCACACACCTGCCACAGGTGCTTAGGCCCTTGATAGTGATGTGCCCTTCACCTGAGAACTCAATCACAGAAGTGGTTCGCATTTCTCTTGCTGAATTCTTGTCCCTCCTGATACTGTGTCTCTGCCAACTATTCACTGGTCCAGAACCATTCCTTCTTTGTGTTTGTGCATATGGTATTTAAGGGATTAGAAGACAGGGAGGAATACTTACCCTTTAAGAGGTAAAGTCTTGGAAGAGTAGGCTGTCACCGAACAGCATATGACTGCTAATAGAAGCTTTGCTCTCACTGTGAATGTCTGCGAGAACTGGTGAATCAAAAATGTGGTGGAAACTCTTGACTGTTTCTACTGTGGGTGACATCTGTCCTCTTCACGCTATTGTTTACGGCTAATATACTGAGCAATCCCTCTGCAGAAAATTTACAGGAAGGGAAAATTTACAAAGTACTGAATGGAGTTTCAACTCCTCTCAGAAAATCCACAGGGTTCAGTGAAAATAGAATCTAATCAACCTGTAAAAATTGAAATCCCATATCTCTTGCATGACTTGATTTGATTTGAGGTGTCTTCTTTTTGATCCCAAAGCAATAAAAAGAGTTGACTGTCTTTTCAGAAATGTTCTGTACACCTGGGTCTGTTTTTCTCAGCTTCCTTGTAGGCTTCTGTTTCTGAAAACTTGCTACTAGTTCTTTGGCCCAAGGATAGTACAGATTCCCTGTGGTGAGGGTGACTGTCCCACTGAATGGGAAAAGAGCATAGTGTGTATTTCTTCCATTTATGACTGGCGTGTCTCTATCACTTTTGTAATCCTCCTTTCCTATTTCATGATGTCCTCTCTCATCCTTAAGGTTTTACAAAGACTTTATATGCAACATTTCCTAGTCAACTAAATTTAAATCTGAGGAATTTCAGAATTCTAGGCTGCTGTATTCTACCTTTTACAGTGGTCTGCCTTCACTCAGCACTGAATCTTCTTTTCCTGCTTTCGCTTAGCCCAGACCCACTCTGCACTTCCTGTTTCTTTTCCTACCCTTAATAAAACTTTGCTACTGTTAAAAAAAAAAAGAATTCTACATGATAGTTAGGTTACAATTTCATGGATTCCAGCACTACCGTACTTTAGCAAAGTTTATGTTTAAGTCACTTTTCTTTCATTAAATATTCCAAGACAGGGACATCTGTCTTGTTCATTATTTCCAACAAGGAAAATATTGTAAGTTTATACAGTCTTCAGACCTGTATGAATGTGTAAACATTTAACTGTAGTCTAAAAATGTAACCAGAAAAGTGGTGTTTCCTTTTTGAACAAATAAATTATAATTCAGTGGTGTTCAAGGGAGAAAATAGAAGTCAGATTTAATAAGCTGTCTAGATTTCTGTAACATTGTGCAACTTACAGAGTTGTCTAGAAATATGGACATTGGCAGTGATTATTTCATTAAGAGAAATAAAGTCATATGAACTTAATAGTGAAAATATTTTGAAGGAAGTTATTTTGTATAGTATGACTATATATAGAAGAGCCTTTGATGGGATTGGTCATCTAGATTATGGCTTGATGTGCAAATAGCTACTAAACATGCATTGGGAGAAAAAACAATTTTTGCTCATATATTTGTGTATTACATGTTATATCATGCAATATGTTAATATGTATTTAGTGTGTTACATTAATCCATCTTTGCAAGAATTTTAAAACCTATGGATTAAGCATCAGTGTTTGCTTCTGTTCTCATTTTCTACATAACACTTTGTCCTACTACGGCAACAAAAGTTTTCATATAGTCCATGAAATTACAATACGTTCCTGTATGTATTAATATAAACAGCTGAGAAATTCCAGGGCCATGCATCAAGGACAGCATTATGGCAAAGGTAAAAAGAGATCTTTATTTTTAGTCAAGAATATGTGCGCACGACGTTGAACTCGGTGGAATTCTGCCACAGGGAAGCCAGATGTCCTTAAGTACACTGACGGAATTGCGTGGAGGGTGTTCGGGAGGAGGGTTTGATGTCCTTTTCCAGAGATGGTATCAGAACCAAAGGTGCCTTCTAGCGCCCGTGAGCACACGGATTCAATTGTGCGTGGGGAGAACCTCAGGGACCGGCCCTGCCTGCTTCCCCCTCACCCTTGTAACTGCCTCCTGTACAGGCAGTGCCAGGGCCCCTGCGCTCGGTGTGCTCTTCTAAGTACTAACATGACCTCCGCCTCAGGTGGCAAAGCTGCCCTTGAGTTTGCTCAGTCATTCAGTCACAGAGGAGGAAAGATGTGGGATATTTCCCAACCCTGGAAGCATTCTAAAGGAACAGCTGTGGAAGCCAGAGGATTTGACTTGTTTCCTGTTTCTATCTATCTTACAACGGAGCTTTGTCTTTACTGCTTTCTTCCACTTTCTTATTTTTCCTTCTTTGTTTTTGTGATAGTAGATTCTTATAAAGGAATAGTCAAAACTGACCAATACACATATCAGGCAAACTGTGTGCATTTGGGTACTGTAGGGTGTGTGTGTGTGTGCACGCGTGCGCTGTGTATTTAGTATTGCGTTAATAAAGGCATCTAACTTTGCAAATATTGTGAAAGTTAGGATTATTTTTTGGACATATTTACATTTTAGTCCAAATTTTGTGCTGGTACTTGCTGGCAAATTTCATATTTCCTACAGGTGGAAGGGAGAAAACAGGAGGCAAATTTGGTGTTTCTTATCTATGCCTTAATCTCACTACATTGCATAGGAGAGATTATTTTCAAATTATTTTCTTTTAGTCAGTCCTGATTTTTCCCATCCCAGAGCAAATATTCACTTAAATTGTTTAAGCCATCTGTAGTTTATAAAACACCTTTAAGCTATTGTTTTCAAGTTTCATACCTTTTAATGTTTTCCTATTTATTTCCTGCTGATAGCAACATATACCCTGCCAAAACCAATCTTTGGTGAATACTAACATATTCATTTTGAACGTTTAATCCAGAAAGTGTGCAGATAATAAGCAAAATGAACATCTGCGAGGGCTAGATGATTTTTTTTTTTTTTTTGGTATTTGTGGAGAGTTCATTTCTGTATTGCAGCCCTCACAAGGAATTCAGCCATCCCAGGGACTGTATCATGTGAGTTCTTACGGTGGATCCTGTCATGAGAAAGGTTTGAGGACTGGGAATTGAACTGCTTAATGAGGGGGATTCCAGCTCCGTAGGAGGGTATTGCTCCTCAGAGCTTGGGCACTATGCAGGTATCTGTGGAAAGGAGTTGGTGTCATTATTCATTTTTAAATTGTTACATGCGAACATAACATGTGAAAATGTTTCCATCTTAGAAAAGTCAAAAAATAAAGCTCAAATTTGTTTCTAGTAAGCAAGTAATTAATGATTTTATTCCCAATACTGATGCCTAGCTAAACCTTTTGGAAAATAAAAATGTGGTAACAGTGGAACTAGAATAGTAGGGCATCAGCATAGCAGTTTGTAGGCAATGTGGCCCCTGTTTGTAGTGTCAATTCCTGGAAATAATTCCCCACATGTTCATGTATTATGTGGTCAGGGAAATGGATTACAGGTTTATTATTATTATTATTATTATTAATCTTTTTATGTAGCGGGGATTGAACTCAGGACCCTGCGTTTGTCAGGCAAGCGCTTATTCTACTGCACTATCTCCCCAGGCCCCAGGTTTTTTATTATTATTTCAGTACATTCACTTATCCATCTCCCAGGCAGTTACCTTAGGGTCAGATCCAGTGAACTGGCTGGTAAAAGGAGATGCTAAATTAATGTATGGAAAATAGATCATCAATGTGATTCATATTTGGAAATCTGAAAGATATTTTGGAGAGCACGTGGCTTCACTCTATTAAACTGAGCCCTGACAACATTTTTTTAAAAGCTCACCTCCTGGTGTAGCCTAATTTGAGGTAGATTCAAGACAGAAGCCTAGATCTCCTATAGGACCAAGAGGAGGAGGTGACTTGTGAGGGTGAGCTTTATTAATGGCCTGGATGGGTAGAGGATGATGGGAAGTGACTCTTGCTCTTCGTGTAGAGGATGATGGGAAGTGACTCTTGCTCTTCGTGAATTACCGTTGAGGAGTCCTCACTCTCCTCTAGAGTCTGTCCACACACATTTCCTCCTTTGCAAGAGTCCTCATTCCAGAGATGATTAAATTAGTTGGCAAGATGACTATATGCCCATGAAATAATTTATTCTCAAGTAGAAGAACCAGACTTCGTCTCTTAATTAGTAGCCAATGGAAAATAGTTGAATGAGGAACTGGAAGATGGTCATAGTATTATTATTTCAGAACAATGGTCAGAATTTCCAGTGTATATTTTGCATATTTTAATTTGTGCCACACAGGAAAAAAAACTATAATTTATTGATGTTGAATTAAAAGGTAATGATCCTGCTGAAAGTATTAGTGATACATAGAATTCCTCAGCACAGAAGTGCTGTGCTGGCCAAAAAAAAAAAAAATTCCTAGAAAAATAAGAATAATGAACAAGTCGGTGTCTTACCTCATGGGATATTTTGTTTTTTCTAAAACCAAAATGAAAACTCATTTCAGTATCATTCATAGGCTTGACATAAACAAAAGGGTACCAAGGAAATATCTATAGAACAAAACATAATTTAAAAGAAATGAAAACTTGCAGGCCATAAATGTTAATATGACCAGTGTACCAAAATTCTGGTTGAGGACATGCGCCAAGCAGACACCAACTTCTCTTTGTAAGTCTAACTCAAGGCCTGTCCTACACTTGCTATTTAATTAGTCACTGTTCAATTAATCAGTAGCTGATTATGCAACTAAAGAAGGCTGTTATTTTCTTCATTCATCCACAATTGTCCAATAAAATCATGAAATTATGTGAAAGTAAAGGATTTGATGTTGATATTCTTGGCTATCCAAATGAATTCAAAGAAGATTGCGAAGATTGCTTCTCCACTAGCTAGGAAAGATAGAATAGAGAGGTTGATCTTTTGGGTAGATAATGGTTCAAAACATCTATGGGATATAAACAAATTCAAAGGCCCTTTTAAATGACCTAGGAAGATGAGAATTTCATTTTCTTACATCTCTTGATCCCACAAAGTGGGTTAATAATGATCTTTGAAAGGGTTTTCTATATTTTTGTGACAGTGTCAGATAAGCTATGAGTTTCATATGTAACAAAAATTTTGAAAGGTAAAATGTCTGATTTCATTGGGCTAGAGAGGGGAGCTTAATGCTACTCTCCCACTAATGCCAGAGTCCCTCAAGACATGCCAAGAGACATTGTCGATTGCATACTGTAGAGTAAACTTCTGTTAACCTGAGTCATTAAGACAGGAAAAGTTTGCATAAAATTTTCAGGACCAGTGGGATTTTTTCCTTCTCTACTCTTAGTATTTATAGTTCTAATTCCAGCACTTTGAAAAATGCCTATTTCATTCATTTATTTGTTCAATTATTCCCAATCCAGTGAACATTATTTAGTGTTTTTCCTGGAGACGCATCTGGCGATGCCTATTGTTTTAAAATACTTCTTTATTTCTTTCCTTCATGCAGAGCTATTCTAGTTTCATTTTATCATTTGTCTTCCTTTATATTTGCAAAAAATAAACTTAACTCAATAGATTTTTTTGTAAGCATCCCCTATGAATTAAGCAGTGGAGTAAGTGTTGGAGATGGATAATGCCTGTTTCTGCCCTTGATAAATCTACACTTTACATACACAGGGCTACTAGTTCACATTCCATTGGGTGGTGACCTTCAGACTTAAAAATACCGGATTTCCAGCTGTGTTCTTTTGTTTTGCTAACACTGAGGCCAATGCCAGTTGCTATTTATTACTGTTCCATTGTTACACAGCCTTGAAGAAAATGACAGTCTCCTTGTATCTCTATCAAGATGCAGGAAATAATGAGTAAGCTACAAGGAAAAATGAGAAAGCATGTGTATTTAATGGAGCACATAATTTTATCAATTTAAATGAGAAGTGGTTTAGGTCATGGTTGGAAACACTTCGTCCTGCTCCTCACTCACTTTCCCTATTCGCACCACAGCCTTTTGGGGCTGGGATTGTGCATGTTCATTCTACTTGTCGCTTCCAGCTTCTAACAAACATTCTGCCAAATTTTGTTTATACCACTTGCTATGTTCTTTCTTCACCTCATGAATTTTTTTCTCTTTGTGAATGATTTGAATTTCTTGTCACCATCTTATATTTCTTTTCTGAATTTTCAAAGATACCAATAACCAAGAGAATATACCTTTCCTTGGTAGGCAAATTAATGATAGCCTTATGCTATCACCTCTTTGATTTCTGCAGTTATCATTTGTTTGCAATGTTTTAGGCCAATAGTTATTAGATGAGATAACAAGTTAATATCAAAAACACTAATTTTTTATCTTTGCTAATCTGCTCATGATTTTCAGTTCCAAAATGTCACGTTACTTTTGATGTGTTTATAATCTATATACTATCCAATAAAATAGTGATAAGTGTAACTCTTCAATGTAGGAAAAATTAGTAGCTTTATGAAATAAGTTACTTTGCCTGATTTTATCTCTATTATTTTGGGCCCAGTATGTTTCAATACTTTGAGTCCCCAATAGCTCCTTTCAAAATTTCCATATTATAAAGATCTCAAAACAGCTGTTATGTGCAATCTGACCCGAAAAGAGAAAATAGAAAGGGCTGCTTATAGAGATGTTGAGAACATCTATTTAATCATTGAAAGAGAAACATACAATTAACTTAAAAGTGAAGCAGCAACATAGCATTGCACTTTGAAGGACAAAGCCCTCATGACATCTCTCCTTCAGCTGAACGCAAAGTTAAACACCCACACATATACAAAAATAGCTGTCTATAAAATGCCATCTGCAATGTTGAATGTTTAGGAGGTGGAGAGAGACAGAAATAATGTCAGGTAAACCAACATGTGGTATACATCAGCAAAAGCTGAGGCAGTCAGCAATGCAAGCTTTAGCCACAAGTCCTGTGGTGTAAACAGCAATGACATTACAATCACCCAAGCAAAGGAACATAGAGGAATCTTCCTGTAGACACAGAACAAAAATGTGCTCAACCAAATACATGTCTGCAGTGTCGAGAAAACAAGACTGTTTAATATCACTGTAATTATCACAAGTACCGATCTCCTAAGAGTGAGAAGGTTGCTTTTGTTTTCTAAGGTTATTGTTAAGTGCACATTAGTGAGTAAACATGGTCCCCTTTGGTAAACACTAATCTCATCTTGTGTGTGTAAACATACATTTAGGTGTTCTAAAAGTTTGTTTATTATCCAGTTAAATAGAGAGTTTGCTGTTCCTATTAGTATGAAGTGCAGGAAGGCACGCGTTTGGTACAGGATGATTCTGGGTAAATAGAACGAGCAATATGGAAATGCCCGATTTGCAGGGTGTTTTAGTATGAGCTTTTGAAAAATAGCTCTAGTTTCAATCAGACTAGAAATGGCATGATTCTCTTCTTTTTCTCACATAGAAACTAAATTTGAACTCTGGCATTATTATTTTTCATTTCTTCTATGTGGGGAAAGCTCTGATATAGCATTCATAGTGAGCATAGCCTTGATGTGAAATGGTTGGGAGCAATACAGGAAACTTATGGATATTGAATAATAATGGGCTACAGAAATTCACTGTCATCCTCTTGACCCGAAAGACTGAACCTAGATGCTGAGGTGTCATTCCCACAGGCCTGGAACCAAATGGGAATAAAAAGTGCGCAACAAGGGGAAAGCTGTTTATGCCAAAAATACAGCACATATACCTGAAGAAAAAGGGAATCAAAAAAGGAAAGAAAATTGTATATGGCTTTCTTTTTTATAAAGTAATCTGAAGGATCTTAGAAGTGAGGAAAAGGACATAAATTCAAGAAAGTCAAATGTCTAGATAAAAAGGAGCGAAAGTTGAAAATTAAAAAAAAAATAAGATTCTCTTTTTTTTTTTCTTGTACATGCCTTTGAAATTCAGAGCATTGCTCTGGTGGACAAGAATATTAACAATTGGAATGCAAACTGGGTTGGTATAATAAGAAATATCAAAACTCTCATTTTAGTAATCAGAGTTTGAGTCACAGAGCACAGCCCTGCTTGAAACCCATTAACACATCATAATAACAACCACCTGATGTAATGAAAACAAATGAATTCCAAAGAAACAGAAAATGTAAGAGTGGGTCATTACCGCCTAGGCTAATGAGGAACAGATTTTACCCGTTGTCTTAGTTTCCAGAGACATTTTTCAGTCCACTGAGGGCATTTTACACCAGGAAATATTTTGTTCTTGTTTGGAATTTCTCCTTGGAACATGTTAGAGGACTATTTCTGGCCTTCAGCCTTTTTATTCTAGTTTTGTTAGGCTGAAATCTCTTGCCTGTTCCTCATTACTTCATTTGTAATTTTAAAGAAAGCAAAGATGTGTGAGAGCTGAGAAGTTAAGAAGGAAGTGCTAGGAAGATTTCTGTTCCCAATTGAACTGCTGAAGTAATCAAGAGAAAGGCAATACTCAATCCACCCCCACCACACGCTCAGATGTTATGTAGCCCTCACTACTGACAACCACTCCTGATACTGTGTTGCAGGAAAGGACGAACACAAACTTTGGAACTCAGATGGAGTTTTGGAAAGGCGGGATTCTTATATTTGTTATGTGAGCTGCATGACAAGAATATGCGCTTTAATTCCGTGTTTGCTATGAGGATGAAATGACATATGTTTGCGTATCTCTGGCCAACATCATAGGCAGATTAGTTCACTTTAGACAGGGACATGTTCAAAGCCACCGGGTCCTCCTTCTGTTTGGCTCCGTTCTCTCTGTCCAGCCCCCTCTTACTCACTACCCAACATATATTCTAAATCTATGATTCAGAAGTTGTCTTCCTGCTCCACGCTGACCAGCTATTTCTCATTTGAGGAAATACTCTCAAATGTATGACAAGTTTCCATTTTTTCCCCTGAAATACAGGCAAAGTAGGCTGTAAGTAATGCACATTTCTCTTTATTTCTTGCAATCCCACTCTTTTCTTTTGTAAGAATCATCTTGTCTTAGCATTTTCAGTGCCTGAAACCTAGTAGATGCTCAAAAGCTTGAATATTAGATAATAACAGAGCGAAGTCAGGTGAAAACTCTAAAGTACTGTATGGATTTTAGCTAATCATATTCAAATAACAGACTTTTGATTCATTAAGTTTCTATGCAACTCTGATGCCTTGGAATGTCACAGGCATATGCTTCTGACAAGGGCAGTCATAGATTAAACTTTCAAATTCTCTTCCTTATTAACTTTATTTTCTTGTACAAGTGAGGTAGCCTGTCACAAATAAAAACTACTTTTGTCTGTAAAATGGAGCAGAAATAATATACATCTCACCAGGTGATGCTGCTGCTTTTATAAGGAGTACTGCCAGAACAAAGCAAAAGGGCCGGGGAGATAGCTCAGTGGCATAAGCACTTGCCTGGCAAGCATAAGAACAAGCCCCTGCTTCAGATTAGGAGCTCTACCCACTCTCCTAGCTTACCCTCAAGGACAAGTGGAAATGGAAAATCTTTTCACATGGTTCCCAAATGTGTTCTTAGCATTTTGTGGTATGATTCTATGCAGGATTAATCTTAGTTGTGATCAATTCACTCGTGATGGCAACTGCTCAATGAGAGTTCAAGCAACCATAGTTGAAAGCTGCTGAAAACTTTCCTGTTGGCTCAACACAAGCTCAAGAAAACAAAACAAAGCAACTTTACAGGTGACTGTTTAGAAATCCTTTGTCTTACAGATATACCAGAGAGATGCAAATTATTAAACTGCAATGGCTATTCTAATATAAAGAAATAATATAAAATAATGTCAGATGTAGAACGGACCCTGTCGACATATGGCAAGAATATACACTCCTTTGTTGGTCTCCTTGTTTTCAAGCAACAATTGTTAATGCCTCTTCTTTTTACTTTGGTCCCCATTTTGGTAAAAAAAAAATCATAGAGTGAACTCCCATAAATACTTCTAACCAATCTCCAACTTATGCTTGAGACCTTTTCCTAAGATCTCTGTCACATGATTAGAACACTGAACTGTTTTTTCTAGAAAAGAACATATTGCTTCCTGAGGCAACATAATACATTGTAGTTCAGTTCTGATAGATCTTCCTTAACGTAAGACAATCAGTTCTAGCTCTTGCTCTCACCCATCCATTTCCACTACACCCCAGGGCTGTGTAGAGTATATCTAACTTCCGCTGCATGTTAGCCCTTCAAATATTTGAAGCCAGCAATTGTGCTCTGCCTGTGGGTACTCATAGCCTGGCAACACATTCACGTCTCTTAGTTCCATTCTTCCTCAGGTAAGGTGGTGAAGAGTTTCTTCACCATTTGGTTTGTTCCTCTCCGACTGCACTGTAGTTTATTCTCCTCTGAGGGCTTTGCTCAGAATACAATATAATAAAATTGGTTTCTATTTTTACTGATACTGAGGAAAACAAATCTAGAACCCTCTCCTTGGATAGTATGCACCTAGCAACAAAATTAGAGATCTGGTGTATCAAACTATCACAAGGGTTAGAACTTATTTTCTAAAAGCAAAGCCATGCTATCTCCTTGTAGTATTTGTGCCACTGAATTTGTCATTCAGAATGCAGAATTGTGAAATTTTAGGAAATGATATATTGAAGGGAAAATGTTGTTAAGAAGTTTGCCAGTTCAAACTCTCATCCATGGAGACAAAGTCTGGATATTTCCAAGAATAAGAGTGCAAATGAATGAAATAAATCAATAAAAAGGCAACTTAGTGTGGAAGATATCACTAGTGTAACCCAGCGCTTTAGAGACCCTTCCTCTTCCTATTACCAATAGAAAATAGATCCAAGGGGCTGGGGAGATGGCTCAGTAGAATAAGCACTTCCCTGGCAAGCACAAGGGGCTGAGTTCAATCCCCAGTTCCCAAAGAAAATAGATCCATTCAGCACCTTCTCACTGAGTAGCACCATATCACTTGTGGTGACCAACTGGCCTTATAAAGATGGGGCTGAGAGGGTGCTGAGGAGATGGCTCAATAGAATAAGTGCTTGTCTGGCAAGGACAAGGGCCTGAGTTCAATTCCCAGTTCTGAAAAAAAAAAAAAAGATGGGGCTGAGGGCTGGGGAGATTTTGGCTTTGGCAGTCTAAGTGTCTGTCTGGCAAGTGCAAGGACCTGGGTTTGATCCCTGGTGCTGCATGCCATGCTAGTCTGTCTACCTAAACTGGGCAGGGTAGCACATGCCAGAATCTCAGTGCTGGGGAGGCTGAGGCAAGAGGATCGCTACAAGTCTGAGTTGCATGGTGAGACCCTGTACTGAATTAATAAGTAAAAGATTTAAAGGAAAAAGGTGGGGCTAAGTATCATTGATAGGGCACCAAAGCAGACATCTGCAATTTTCCTCGTTTCCTCCTACCACTGAAGAGGCCACTAATGCTTGAGATTGAAGCAGAGTCCTCACAGTACTCAGTCTTAGCACTAATCCACCACACCGGCTCAGCTGTCCCAGTCTTTAGCTTTCATGCTTGCTAAGGCCTACACTGAAGATGCCCTTGTTATCCAAGAACTTCTTTTTTATATTTTATTTTTAGTACAGGAGTCTACAGGGTCTCACTACACAGATTGGACCTGTACTGATCCTTCCTGTTTTTCAGCCTCACAAGCGCTGAGATTACAGGCTCGCGTCACCATGCCTAGTCTCGGTAGCTGTCTCAGCATGGGGGCAGGACCAGTATGGCAGTATCCAAGAACTTCTGAGTCCGTAGACGTTAAAGTTGAGGTCAACAAATGATCCATGGCTTCCACTTAATCATCATCTGCTATGTGGTAATCGCTGAGTGAAGATGTTCTGCACAGATGTCCTCAGGGTTCCCTTGTAAGGATTCCATGAGCTTTGCACCATCTTCAACAGGCACATGAGGAAGAGAGGTGGGATTAGTTCTCAAGGTGGTAGCTGTTAGCTTCAAAACGTGATCTTGTGTGATTTTAAACTCCATTCTTGCCATTTCCTTATGCTGCTGTCACATCATTATAGTGTCTCATTGAATAGTTGAATGTGACTATTTCTAGTTTGGAAGAGAATGCATTAGTGACCCACCCAACTGTTTAACCTTGTCTTCCATCAGTCTTTCTTTCTTTCTCTTTTCATTTATATAATTGGTACACGGTCTCACTACAGAGCTTAGACTCGCAGTGATCCTCCTGCTTTCAGCCTCCCCAGCACAGGGATTACAGGCGTGTACCACCATACACAGATTCTGTCACTGGTGCACCCTGGGGGCAGGGCCAGTGCAGTATGGAGGACGAAGATCGAACCCTGGTTCCTGTGCTTGCCAAGCAGGCGTTTTTCTTCTATAAGCTTTCAGTGAGCATTGACTTTAATTTAAGCACAGTGCTACATACTAGACATTAGGGAAGGGAGCCAGGATCCGATCCAGACTTTCCTTCTCTCTCCTTTCATCTTTCCTTCATTTTCTCAGAGGAGAAATCCTTCCATTCTTATATTTTCTTCCAGCAAAATGAACTCTATTTCTGTAACTCTGTTTCTGCCTAGTATACTTGCTCTGCCTCTAAAAAAGTTAGTGATTCAATTGATTGGTCAATTTCAGTAAAAACAATAAAAATTCTCAGACCAGCCCTATCTTTCTATTCCTTCTTGGTTGAAGATGCAATTTCTGTAAATTGTGTTTGCCCTTCCTTTTTTAAATGCCTTTCTTAGGCAGATTCCTTCCCGCTAAGTGGCCTACTCCAAACACAGTTGCTCCAGAGTAGGAGAACAAATCAGGCTAAATTTGGAGCTCAGTAACCAAACTCATTTGACTTCCACAATAATCCAACCTAACTTATATCAGTAGGAAACAGAATTTTTGCTTCTACATTAGTTTTCTCTGAGGGTGTAACATATTCTCAGAAATTTAGAGGTAGAAAACACCACAGATTTATTTTCTCACAGTTTCCGAAGGTGAGAAGTCTGGGTGTGCTGTGTCTGGGTTCTCTTCTCAGGATCTCATTACACTGCAACGCAGGTGTTGGCCAAAGTTGCAGTTTTCATTTGTGCTTGGACTTTTTTTGCACTCTAAGTGGTTGTGGGAAGTGTTCATTTCCTTGCTTGCTTTCAGCTGGTGATTGCTGTCAGCTCCTAATGTTGCTGTGTTCCTCATATCACCTTTTCTGTCTTCAAGCCAGCGGTGGCAAAATGAATCCTTTAGCTTCATTTAGTTAGCCTTTAAATGTCTAACTTTGCGGCCATCCAGAGAAAGCTCTTTGCTTATAAAAGGCTCATATGATTATGTCTGATTCACATGGATCTCCTTGTCTTGAAGTCAACTGTGCCATAAAACAAAATCTAATCAGTGCAGTAGAATCCATCATATTTACAGGACCAGTGATTATGCAGTCCCTGTACAGCACCGGAAGAGGGGCAACTTGAAGGTCATGGTCCAGTCTACCTACTGCAGTTTCCACATTTTTTTCTATTTATGTTTTTGGTACAGGGTCTCCCTAGGCAGCTTGGACTCATAGTGATCCTCCTGTTTTTAGCCTCCCCAGAGCTGGGATTACAGGCATGTGTCACCATGCACGGACTAGGTCACTGGCTCAGCACACTCCGGGGGCTGAGTTGGCACAGCATGTGGGATGAGGGATCGAACCTTGGTCTCTGAACTTGTCAAAGCAGGTGTTTAGTCTGCTGGGCTATCTTGCTGGCTCATGTTTGTTTTTATTCTATGTTTCTGTGAGATAGGAATATCTTGTTTAGAGGGATCCCACAATACCTCCAAAAGTTTCTTCCTTTCCTTATTGCTGTGTCCAATGCAGTTCTCAAAGTTCCCAGGTGAAAGGACAGTGGGAAGGAGAAATAGAGATAAGAGTCAGAGTACAGAGATCTGAGGTCAGCTGGAGCCCTCTGGTAGAATGGGAGGCAAGGAACTGCTAAACCTGGGCAGGTTGATGTCATGTGACTCGCCTCTGCCTGGAAGCCTGCCTGCTTAGTAGCCTGGAGTGCCCTGCTTTACCTGGAGCTGGATCTGCTTGTTCAAGTGGCTCGTCTCAGCCACTTGCTGTTATCTACACTGTCCTTGCTCCATCCCCATAAGATCTCCAGGTTCAGCTCTCCTCATGCCTTATCTTTTTTTTTTTTTTTTAAATTTTTGTTTATTTTTTTGGTGGAACCCAGAATTGAACTCAGGCCCTTGCACTTGCCAGGGAACCTTATCCTGATTGTATGTTATTTTATCTTTTTTCTTCTGGTGCTAGAAAAAAAAATCTAAGAAAAAAATGCACAGAGCCAGCCAAATAGCTCAGTGCATTAAAGCGCCTGTAAGCAGGCGCAGTGGCTAGGGCTTTGATCTCCAGGCTTGCCGTGCCGGCCCCACCCCCACCGAGCGCTTAGCGCTGAGACTGCATTGGAGACTGGGTGTGGTGGCATGTGTCTGTAATCCCAGGACTTGGGAGGCTGTAAACAGGAAAATAACAATGAGTCCAATCTAGTAGTGAGACCCTGAACACCCTGTAGACCCTTCCTCCCAAAATAAAAAAAAAAATGGATATATACATACAGTATCACACACACACGCAGGTTTTTATCTTGAGTCCTACCTTATAGGAGGAATCTTCTAAAAGCTAATGAATACTGAGGCAATGATTTCTGAAGTTAGGGGGAAAGGCCTGGAAAAGAGTCAGAGCAGTATCATGGAAAGAATGCTCTGGCTATTGAGTCACCCTTTTCTATTCTTTGTTCTTGGAAGGAGAACCAAGTGGCTGTCCATGGGACACTTGGCAAAGCCTCTGGCTCTTGTGCCTATAGATTCATCTACAGTGGTTCAGGAGGTTCCTTACCACAGTTTGCTCTGAGTCTTTTTTGTACTCAGAATCTACCATCCATGTCTCTGCCAATCAGAGCTTTCTGAAAATTAGAATCTTGGGACATAAAGAACTTATAAATGAGTCCCATTTTATTATGGGACTATGCACATGGTTTATACCTACCTAGAAATACTCATGTACAATTTTCCTACAATATCTATGATTTTATAGCACAGACAAACTTTGCATCAAGAAAAGATGGTAAAAGAATTTGTGACTAGACAAAGTGAAGAAAATATAATGGTGTTTAGAAATTGTTTGACAATGACTTTTCTGTTCACAAGAACAGAGAAGCATTTTAATTATTGAATTGAAAACAAATACTAAGTTGAGAGAATTTAAATAAGTATAACATTATCTTTGTGTGTGAAATACTTGCTACTCATTCATCTAAACTTTTATAAACAACCAGACACTGCCTACAGATACATCTATAAAAGGTAGGCATTGGTTAGAGCAAGATTTGATAGCTGAATCAATTCTCCTCTATTATTTAAGCACATGCCATAATAGATGACAACATTAAATGATTGAAATATACGATTTTGTCTGTAAAAACGCTCAGGAAAGAAAAATTGAATGATCCTGAGAAATCAACTGGAAATATATGAATAGAACTCATAGTAATTTCAAAAGCATCATGCTTCAGGCCTAGTAAAGCAGCGTCCTCAATTGCTAAATTGCATACACATGCCCAGTCATAAGCTGGCAAATCCCCTTCTAGGTTGAGTGGCATATTTGATAACCGGAAAGCATGCAACCATAAAATCAAAGCAAACACTGGAGTCCTTTTCTTCCAGCCTTGTGGAAAAGAAATGGAGACTCACTGTCTTTTACAAATACTCTGTACTGATGTCTAAGCATCGCAACTATCCTCATCCAACAGGATTTTTCAGAATTCCTGAATTGATTCCTTGAGCTGTGTGGCGTTGGTCATGCTGCAGTCCTGACAGGACGAGCTTCGTACTGGCCACGGGGTGTCAGAGCCCTGGCTTCGCTCCAGCCTTAATGCGATCATTTCTGGGACTGCTGGGAAATGATGCCATTTCTTTATGCGGGATGAAGTATCTTAAATAGGCATTTAGTTTATTCATTGTAACCGTGGCTTTTGTTGAATAAATACTAACTGCTTATTAGAAACTTATTTATTGATGATGAGCAGCTGTATCATAGGCACACATCAAATTTATGGTTGCTAAATCTCACTTAATGTGCTTTGAATATTCTAGTGGTCTTTAACATACTGTACTAAGATGGCTGCATTTATTCTTACTCTGCAAATAAAAAAATAGTTGCTATTAAAGAGCTACCTATGTTTTTTCCTCATACTTATTTACAGAATGTTAAAAAGCTATTCGATAGTTACCTACTCTATCTTATTCCTAGTGGCTTCCGATGTCAGTACGTGTGTTTTTCATACTCAATTGATATATAATCAGTAGAAATCACATACTGTATTAAAACAAAATTAAAGTCTAAGATATTTATGACATTTATTGTATATGATGCAAAATCTCCTTTTAATCTCCTAGTAGATCTTCGAAGAAGGAGACACTGTATTAGCATGAAGAAAGATTATCTTATTTACTGTAAAATAAGGTCCAATAACAGAAGTAGGCTATTAGGTCAGTGACTTAGTTGACAACTTGGCAGCTAGGAATCTCACGTAGGCAACAATGAATGAGAGAACTTTACCTTTTACAAATATGACATGTACTTTCAATCAGAATGCTGACAGCCCCTCTATATGCCTCTGGTGTGTTGAATAATTGAATTGAATCTTTTCCAGGATGCAACACTGATATTTTATTACTATTATTTTGTGCTATTTGCTATGAGGTGATGACAGTGTCTTTATGCTGAGGCGGAGGGGCCTTTTCAGTTGGTAGCTAATATTTACATTGAAAAGGGTCTGGTGAAAATTCAGCATTTCATCCTAAAAAGTCTATGAGTTACAATATTTATAATTTGAATTGTTGTGACTGATTCTATGCATTATCCAATTTTAAAAATTCTTGAGATTTACTTTTAAATTCTCCTCGCTGGTTCTCTTTTTATTACAGAGCTGTTAAAATAATACCACAGTTTATAAACATGAACATAGAGATCCTAGCTCTCTTAAAATTATGTTTTCTGTTTTGGGAGTGTTTTAAACCATATATATATATATATGTATATATATATATACATATATATATATATATATATATATATTTTAGAATTCAAATTGAAGTTGAATGAGTAACCGGAAATAAGATATTTAGGGCAAGAATAATCAAGTTAGTTCACAGTCCTCTCTGGCCACCATAATAACCCCAGGGAAGGTAACTACTTCCCAATGGACGCTATAATATTTTCATAAGCATATGCAACAATGAAGGCATTACTGTACATGGTGCTTTAATGCTGCCAATGCAATTTATTTTATCATCAAGAGACTTGACTGGAATAATCTTTTGTAAATATCCTGAAAAGCTCATTATGGTTTTATCCTTATCCTCTGACTGTCTTGATTACTTTCTCTAGACAACTGACAGACATGTGGTAAGCATTGTCTGGGGACTTAAATATTTTCCTGGAAAACCATTTTACAAAGGTCAATAGAGCAAGAGATGATCCCCTGTTAGTTAGGGAGAAGCTAACCTATCTACTTCAAAAGAGCCAACTGCCTCTTTTGCTGCCTGTGTCTCCAGTTGGAATCAATGGGATGTAAAGATTATGTTCCTGTCTCTAGCCACACACCGCTATTTCTTTGCGTTAGTATTGATTCAGTCATGAGTCTCTTTAAACATTAAAAGCTTTGCTTATTCCCAAATCCTACATTTAAAGAAATCTGGAGTGTCCTTATAAGAACGAAGAACACAGATGGGTCTACCTCCCTCAAGTTATACTGGATTTCAATTCCTGTTGGGAAAATTAGAATATTTTCATGACGTCATTCAGCAATGAAGACATTATTATACATGTTGCTTTAATGCTTTTAATGTAATTTATTGGCAGGTTATTAGTGCACAAACAAAGATTATCTGCATAATCTGATGCTGATTTCTGAACAAGGAAAATGGCAGTTTCAATTTTGAAATAATAGTAACAATAACAACTGGATGGTTCCTCATTTTATGAAATAGGTCTTACAGTGAGCACATCAGTAGTGTGACATTTATTCTTCATAACAAAAGAGCTGTATCACACTTAACTGAGAAGAAATTTGAAGCAACACAATTAAGTAATTTAGGCAAAGTCACACTATTAAACTTAAGTATTAACTTTGATATTAGAATCTGTATATGTCTGAAGGCAAAGCCAGTGTTTTTAGTCATTAAGTTTTACTATGACCAATACTTTATTTTATTGTTGCCTTTGTTTTTCTTTTTTTCTTGTGGTTCTGGGGATTGACTCCAAGCTAAGTTAGATCCCTCGCCCTTCACTTCTTGGTTTTACTCAGGGCCAAGATCTTGCTTAGTCAGTAAATCGCTGACATTTGGATTGAATTTATGACCTTCCTGTATCAGCTTCCTGGAGTGCTGAGGTTCCAGACTTGTAATCCCACACCTGTTCTTTTGTGTTCTGAAACTCAAGGCGATTTCATGTGGCAATAAAAGTTGTTGAACACTGCTTTTGTGGTTTGGTTCTAAGTGTCCCAAAATACTGGGGTTAAAGCACTGACAACTAGAATAAATGGATTCATTGTGGTCATTATCACTATTTTCTAGGTCAGTAGAAGAAGCCCATGTGAAATAGCCTCTGTAAGCCTGGGTGAAATTGCAATTGCTTGCTTATTTATTTATTTATTTTGGTAGTACTGGGGAGTGAACTCAGGACCCTGCACTTGCCAGGCAAGCTTTTATTCTACTGAGGTATCTCCCTGGCTTGCAAATGCTTTCTTTACCATCTGCAGATACATTGCTTTTTGTTGTTATTGTTGTTGTTTGTTTTGTTATTGTTTGGGGTTTTTTTTTGGGGGGGGAGGTTTCCCTCAGTTTGTAAACTTGTGCTGAAATAACACAAAATTTCCTGAAATACTTATTGAAGGAAGGAGAGTGAAATGGAGGTAAGTATGGAAGAGAGTAGGAAGGAAGGAAGGAAGGAAGGAAGGAAGGAAGGAAGGAAGGAAGGAAGGAAGGAAGGA
>NDGN011550035.1:0-10653 GCA_002564285.1 Tympanoctomys barrerae | reverse complement strand
TCTCTCTCTCTCTCTCTCTCTCTCTCTCTCTCTCTCTCTCTCTCTCTCTCTCTCTTGCCCTCTCTCTTTCTCTGCTGCTCCTTCTCCTCCTCCCTTTCCCTTGGCTGCCCCGCTATCCCCCTCCCTCTGCACTCCTGTTCCCATCTCGGGCCTCTTTCATTCAGGTAAAACTGTAAATTTCCCAACGCGCCATTGTTCCTCTGGGCTACCCGAAGCTCCCTAGAGATCTCCCGAATACTTTTTTGGTATTTAAATCCCCGAAAGATAGGACCAATGTAAATTTTGTGACATTCAAACCTTTTCTAGTTCACAAATCAGTCACCCTTGTCACAGTTATTGAAATTCCGCAACTCGCCACACCAGGACGGTGGAAAAAGCGGGCGCGGTCTTTGTTGCCGACCAGGCTTTTGATCGCCAGAGAAAATTTACTTACCTTCAGATGAGTGAGCAGAAAAAGAAATAACACTCCCTTTGATTTAGTTAGGAAAATGCAGACATTTGGATTCAGTGCAAACATACAACACTCGCTTGTTTTCGTGATGCGGCCCTCGATTAACCTGTCTTTGCCCAGCGCAAAGTCTATTCAACGACTGCGCGTAGTTGCTTTTTGTCCCATCCACAAAGAGCCATTGACTGTATATTAAAATGATTGTTGAAAGGTAGAGGAGTATGGCACTTAAAAGCAGGGGAAAAAATCCCTGTGACTCAATTAAACCGAGCAACATTTATGCATTTCAAAAAATGCAAAGAGATACGGGGGGTGGGGTGGGGAAGGAAGGTTGCATTTCTCCTCAGCTCTGTATAAAACCCAGCAGCTCGTCCCGGGTTTAGCCGATGTGTCTGCATATTCATTAGGTCTAATTATTTTCTAGTAAGGAAAACACAAAAAGCCAAGAGTCGGAATCCTTCAATTTACCCTTTGTTTCTAACTTCTTTTGGCTTCTTTGCAGCTGAATCAGAGCCCTAAACTCTCTTTCCAGACAAAGAGGCTTCAACTCATCCTTTCACAGGCGGCGGGGTTAGGAAACTCACTAGTGCCCCGGCGAGCGCGAAATGAAAATGAATTGTTTTTTCCCTGTTGCCAGCTCTAGCTTTTTGGACTTAGAGGACGACGGGATCTGCAGTGGCCACTCCTTGCCTTCTGCTTTCCTGCTCTTCTCCGAGACTAGGTTCTGGTTTGGAGATGGCAAACTGAGCTGACCTTTCCCTGTGCCCTCTCTGGTCAAAAGTCAGGTTCTCTATTGGGGATGGTTTCCTTGTGTAGGAAAGGATACGGCCCAACATTTGCGAAGGGCAGGACGAATTTTAGAAAGGAAAATACTATAAATGTTCTGTCTCCAGCCACAAGTCTGTACCCAGGAGCGCAGCATTTTCTGCTAACTTTGACTGGAAGGAAGTAGGTGAGAAGCAGAGGAAAGGGTTTGAGTGTGTTTTCAAAAAATTATATTTTTTATTTAAAAAAATATTGGAGCCACTCATTCATTTCTGATACCTAGAAGGGGAAGTTGAATACTAGATTTGTGAAAACCTTATATGCAAACAGAAGTTTTCTCTAGAGGCTGTACTACTGCTGTCACCAGGGAGAACAAATATTGAACCCACCTCGCTTGCCTTTCAAAAAGAAAAAGGAAGAAAAAAAACTAAGGGAGGGGACCTGAGGGGGAAGGGTGGCCATTGGGAGAGGGAGGGAAAATAATTCTTCAAAACAGAAAAGTCAGTCTTCTTTCCTCCAGTCTGTGGAAAATCCAACAGGGACGTTGACAAGAGGGTATTTTTAGGAAACCCAACCAAATATACAGGGTAAGAGTGAGTGTGAGAAAAAAAAAAGTTGTGGGTTGTAGAAGTTATCAAGTGGGATTTGCGGCGCTCTCTGCAGGAAACGAAAGCGGCTCCAGTTCAAAGCCACATGCACCAACGTGACATATAAGCCATTAAAATATCATCCTGACGGCTCATTTCTGCTTCATCATACATTCCCTAACTGCTTCCCGAAAGCTGGAAACGGAGACATGAAGGATGACCACCTCGCTGGAACCACAAAAGAGAGGCTTGGCGGGGTTTATGGTCCCCCCTCAGCCATCCTGAAGTGATGAGCAGAAATGAGGTGATCCTGGCAACAGGTGGAGCAGGGTAAGTGCTGAAGTCCAGGGGGCAGAGACCAGAGATCTACATCCCAGCTGCATAGCAAGTGTTCTTGTGGGGGGCCTTTGGCACCCAAATTCCTCTGGGGGAAAAGGCCCAGCCAGTTTCTCCCTGATCTTCTCCTTCATAGCCCCCCAGCCTCTGATACAGGCCCCACCCCACTGGCTCTAAGGGGAGGAGGGGGCCCTTCCACCGAGGGGGCAGTATTGAGGATGAGTCCATCCCTTCCTCTGAGGAGGAGGGGGCACAGGAAGGACCAATGGATCTCCTACTGACACAGGCACCAAGAGCAGTTGTTGCCTGCCTGTCTTACCTCCCTTCTTTGTAAACTGCCTGGGTGCCCCACCATGGGCATAAGAAAGGCACAAGTGGCCCTTGCTTGGAGAGATCAGGGTCAGTGCCTGGTAGCTGAGGGTGGAGTGGTCCTTACAGGCAGCTTCTCTGCAAAGCCTCTACAGGGATTTCAGGGATAGTCTTGGCTTGATCTCCCTAGGGTCAAAAAGCCAAGTTAGAGTGGCTGGCAACACCGTGAGGGAACTTCACATCCTGGCTGAGGATGCTGGCTGCTCCCGCTGCAGCGGCTCGGTGCCCTCGCTCACTCACGCTGGTCCTGAGCTGACCGCTGGGGTTTCGCTGTTAGCAAGCTGCGGGCTGCGGGCTGCGGGTTTGGGACTTAGCTTTCTTTCTCTCGGTTAAGAATGAGAGCTGCAACCCGTTCTCTGGGGAGCAGGCCGCAGCCTTTAGGATTCTGACCAACACCCTAGACTCAGGAGCACTGGAAATTAGTTGCAAGTAAAACGGGAAGAGAGTTGGGCCGTGAAAGAAAGAGTCAGCACTCCTTCGAAAGCTGAGCCTGAAAGTTTGGGGCTGACGAATGGTCTACTGAGACAGCTGGGAGTCAGCAAGTCTTAGAAATGGGGAGGAGGCATTGGAGGGCTGAGTCTCGGGTGGGCAAACATCCCCTGTAGGCTTCCTTTGGATTCCCCGTCATATTTCTCCTACCTTTCCGACAGTATTGGCCCATAGCAACCCGCCACTGCACAGGTTTCCCTTCCTCTGTATTAGGTGTCTGCATTTTGGGAACCTGAAGGTTACCCCCTGATAGAAACTTTACTCTGGATACCTAGAGGTTGCTCAGTATTTAGCACCATGCTTGTGGAAACTGGAGCTCTTCCCTCTAGACAACAAGAAAATAAGAATTTCACAAAACCGTCTCTCAGGTCAAATTCCTGGAGCATTAGGGCCCCAAAGAGGGTAGCCAGGGAAGTATGGGGTGCAGTTGGTGAAGGCTGGCAGCAGACAGAGGCCAGGCACAGGTTGTTTCTTTGGCTCCTTAGCTCTCAGTCAAGCTTTAGGGTTTTTGCTAGCGCCCGCTAGGGCTGAGCTTTGCAGCAGAGGCAGGCACTGCTGGCCGCAAAGGCCATGTCTAGCCGCTCAGGAACAGAAATTGGTAGCTGTTGCTGACCTCTGACCTTGGGCAGGCCAGTGCCAACTAGGTCAACTCCATGACATATAGCCACTGTCACCCTACATAGAATCCCTTTTGCATCTTCCTACTTTATTGGCTGTCCCCTGGCGCTATCACCCACTGAAGGTCCCTGGCACCTTTTCCTCTTCTCAAGATTTAAGGTAGAAGGAAGATACCAGTGTGACCGCAGGATATGATCCCGACTTATTGGGTGGTTGGCCAGCTGATATAGGAAGAAGACCCAGTCAGGAGGAAAATCAGATGGAATCCTCTTCCGGGCTTCTATATCAAGGGTCTAAGGGCCCAGGGGGAACTCCAAAATTTTATCATTCCTAGCTGATCGAGATGGCCGGCTTGTTAAGTGCTGTCAGAATTAGAATCAAAAGATGTTTACCCTGGTTCTCTGCACAGGCCAGGTGACAGAGCTGCTACAAGCTTCTTAAGGTCTCTTGCTCACTGGTTGTCCAACCTCTGCAACACTTATTTGCATGCCTACCGAAGTGTCTGTAAGGCACAAAGGGCTGACAAGACCTGGGGACAGAAATGATCCAGACCTATTAAAAGTTGGGCTGGGCAGAAGTGGGTGGACAAAGGTCTCTTGGGAACCTCACACCCATTTCCCTCAGAAGCAAAAAAGTATATTCTATTATTGCCAACCAACCAGGATTTGTCGGTGCCAGATATCCTGCCATGAGGAGATTTCAGAGTGAGGACACCCAGCATGCTGCCTTTCTGTAGGAATGCAAAGTTGGGTCTCCTTTCTTTCCTGATCTGTGCTGGAAGGAGCTTATTACCTTGGGGAAATGATGCCTTTTGGTTAGAAAGAATTGAAAATAATTAAAATCCTCTGGGAAAAGGTGAGTTTACCCCTACCACGTCTCAGGAGTAGACAGAAAAGATGGGTGAGGGGAAGGTGGAAACAACTAGCTTAGTTGCAGGGCAGGTTGGGAGCGCAGGGGACAGAGGAAGATCTTTGAACATAGGGAACTGGATACCCTTTGAGATAGCAGAGCCCCAGTTGGATTTGGCCTGTGGTTCAACAAGTTAAACAACTGCTTGTTCTGTGGACTAGTGTCAAGATAGGCAGACAGTCCTCATTGACAGAGGGCTTGCTGTGTTTGTCCAGTCTGAGACCTTTTGAATGACTGTTTTTCTTTCTAGGCCAAATCGACAGTCGGAACTAGGTGAATCGCCCATGTTGCTCCACTGCCTTTAGCTAGAGTTCCTCAGGATGCTTTTACGGATTTATAATGCTAAGGGCTTGGAAGTTCCAGCCACTGACACACAATGCATGCATCTTGAGGAGGATGTGTTACTTCTAATCTTCTCAACTATAAAATAGGGACAGCCTGGACCAAACTGTACTTTTAAAATCTTTTTTATGTATGAATTAACTTTAAAAATTTAACCAATGATGGCTCCTAAATGGGTCTGTGTGTATGGGTCATCTGAGGCTAAGGGATTTCACACCACCACAGACAGAATAGGATATCAAACTCTGCAAATAAATTTGTCTTTTCTCAGTCCAATATGTACATACAACTAAGATTTTGACCTATTAACTAACCTCTTGGAAAATAAGGGCCTTCTTCACCATATCTCACAAAGATTAAATAATAAAACTGAATAAATAATGGAGTCTTCTCATATAACAATTTCAAGTGCAGAAGTCATAGTTGTTTTTTGTTTGTTTGTTTGTTTGTTTTAACAGTGACCAAAAGAGTATTTACTTTGACTTGTAAAACAAAACAGCACATGTATTTCAGGTAAAAATCTAGCTGGAAAATTATACCTTTTCTACATTTTTATTTTAAAAACATATCATTTTGCAATAAATATGAGCATTTCCAACAGTCTTTTTTCTTACCTTGCACATTTGAAAATGGTAAAGAAAGACTAAAAGAGATTTTTTTTTTTTTAGACCAAAACCTTCTTTCATTCCTATATTCAGGCCACAGAATGTTATCCTAGAAACACCTATGAATTGCTTAATGAGTGTTTCACTTTTTCTTCCCTGACAGGCTCAAAATCAGAAAATGAGATACAAGACCTCATTGGTGATGAGGAAACGTTTACGGCTTTACCGAAACACACTGAAAGAGTCCAGTAAGTGAAAAATCCTTTTTAAAATATTGTTTGCTGGAGGTATGGTTTTTTGTTTTTGTTGTTCTTGCTTTATGTAGTAAAAGGCTTTCTTGTCTTTCAGTTACATTTAATTTTGAGTTGGATGCATTTCTTGAATTTAAATGAAACCTAGAACAACATCTTGGTGTTCCATACATTTGCACACAAATTAATGACACAACATCCCACCAGCAGTCGGCTAATCTCCCTCAATGCCTACTCATCTGGACGTTCTAGAATTAATATTTGACGACTCTCTCATTGAAACAATCACCCTTGACCTTTTGCAATGCCACTGTCACATTATTCTATGACATATTCATCTTGAATTCATTTCCGGACGATTTGATTGGAATGAGGTTTGACATGTATTGGCTTCCATGAAAGAGGCAGACTTTGATCTTGGTGATGGGGTTTACATGATATGCATCATCTTTACTAGGGACACCAGCCTTCTGCAATGTGGCAGTGACTATGTTCTCACAATGTGATGTCTGAACAGGGAGTGACTGACAGCCACACTGTCAGGAATACCTTCATTGTGAAGAATTTAATTTAATATTCCATTTAAAATAAGCATATGATTTAGGGTTGGGTGTCTTCCCTTCCAGGCTTCCAGTCTCCCTCATTTCAACCACATACACCACTAGCTAATTGTTGCCTCCAAGGATATTTTCTTGTTGGTAGGCAAAGCAACCTTCTTAACAAAAGTTAAGAGAACAGGTCCAGAAATCTCTTCTATTATTTTGGGATAATTTGATGGCAGAAGTAGCAAAAGAGATGTGGTTATTATGTAAATTAAGTTGTTTTGAACTTTAGTGCTATTTTGGTTTGGAAGATCTTTTAACAATGTTTTCTCATCTTTTGTCAAAAGATATTTTGCAGAAACCTTGCTTGGAAATTAAATTCCATTCAAATATATTTTCTTTCCTACTCAATTTTTAAAATGATGCTTAGTGCTCACATTTCCTTAGTAAAGAAGTATTCTCCTACTTTCCAAAATCCTTTGCACAAGCCTTTGTATCTTCTTTGCACAGTTTAGGCTCGAACATATGGGCAGGCTTCTGGGGTTTAAGTTACTCTTTTCATAACAGACACTTTCCATGACAGCAATCCTGAAGTCTGTTTGTGAGTAGCCTCATTCTGGGTGCCAACATTGCCCGAAACAAGGAAAAACAAAACTGAGCAAGTGGCCACAGATCTAGGAGCAGAACATTCAGATGACAGACACTGTGCTTGGTCAGGCTGTGTAGTGGCCCTCAGTTCCTGAGACCATACAGGTACAGTTTGCAGCAGACAACCATCATTTAACATTGCTTAAAAGACCAAAATGGAAAAAAAGGCCTCACTACTGATTTATAGTCTCCTCCCATTTTTCTTTCCAAGGGAGAGAGGTCAGGCATTTGAGCCAGTACTGTAATGTGAGGAGCTCTGGCAGATGGAAGAGCCACCAAGTGCCCTATTTCTAGAAAGTAGGACTAGAAAATCACTTGTTTATGCCATTTCAATGGTCTTGTGGTACTGACAAAAAGTACCCAGGGCATGATGGTGGGCCCCACAGCCAGCCTGGACACTGAGGGATGTTTGAGGTATGCTACTGCATTCTATTGTTAAAGATTTCAATGCTCCTTTTTTGCATCTGCTAAAGACTTCCAGGTTGCAAGGTGTTTTTTTTTTTTTATCTGTAAATAAAGAGGAAAGTGGACCTAATGATACTATAATACAAGCCAAGGTTAAGAAGGAAATTCTCCAGTTAAGCATTTGGTTGTTGGAGGCAAGTGCAGTGACATAAGGTCCTGAAAGAAAAATTCTAAGCACTAATCAGGGGACCACACTCTACTGCCTGGCTTACTGACCCTTGAAACCCAGGACTCTTGCTTCATGAGATCTCAATGGGGTCCCTCTGGAAACCAAAATATGCTTCCGAGATACTGATGCCTCATAAGCTGTCATCTGTGTTAGTTAGATAATGCTTTAAGGCTTATTTTAGAGATACACCTTGAGGAACCCAATGTAACTGCCCAACATCCCATGTCTGTAAATATTAATGTGTACAAAAAGGTTTATTTTTCTCCCCCATTACTGTCTCTGGGGAAATGGCCCTGTAAGAAAATGTCTGGTCCCATTGCTGTGTTTAGCCAACCGAGGTGCAGACCATACGGCACCAAAGAACTTGCAAGAATCAGGCTACCTCAATGACCTGCAGGTCGACTGACCCCTGACTACTCAAGAAGCATCTACCCAGGATGAGTCCAGATGTTTTTGGCGGTTCAAGAGAAGGCTGCATCTGGGAAGGAGCTCCATGGGGCCTAGCTATTGTCAGTGATTTTGGCTGAATCAGATATGTCTGCCCTTTTTGCTGCGGGCACCAAAAGTCATAGGCAATGTTCAGAACTTTTCAAGGGCAGAGTTAGTAATGCCAAGTATGTGTAGACTAGCAATCTATGTCTATACTACTTCTGCTGTTTATCGTTGGGAGACACCAAGTTACTGCTTCAAATTCAGGAGGTTCATGAAATTAGAAAGAGAAAAACACCTCTTTCCTTCTATAGTCTGCTAATGGAAAGTGAATATTTTCTTTTATTATGATTATGGTCAGCAAACAGGACAATTAGGTACTCACCAAGTACTTGTATATATGAAGCCAGGGCTCTAACACTGAGCTGTATCCTCAGCTTACCCAAAGCTAAAGTGGATGGTGAGTTTGACAGATATCTTAAGCAGTTAGTTGTAGGTCTTTTGGGTAGCAGGAAGAGAAAATATTTTAGTCACTAGGTTACTGCAGAGGTGTCCCTGAACTTAGGCTTGAAAACCACAGATATTGATTAAGTTTGGTTTTGAAGTAGAAATAGTAAAACTAGCTGGGTTCAATACCCAAAGAAAAATACATTTCTGTTTTCTTTCTTTTATTTTCTTACTCCTTCTTTAGTTCAATGCTGGCCAGTCTTTTAAGTAGGGGAATAGAGAGGGACCCTGTGGGTGAAGGTATAGACCCTACAAGGAGAGAGTATGAGAAAGGATGAAAACCAGAAAAGAAGACAAACTTTCTGACTCAGTTTTCAAGATGGTTAAGTAAAGTGGAATACCTTGGTTCAGAGAACAGAAGTGGACTGATATGTAATCAAATGTCTTTTTTATTAATAAAAACAGAGTGCGTTTGGTAGAGTTGTTTAAATCCTTGCTGGAGAAACAGAAAGAGCCAAATTAGTGGAAGAGAAGAGAAATGGTTGTGGAACTTAATTCCTTGTTGCAGTTCAGCCCTGAGGGGGAGCAATATGTTAAATTAAGAAAGTTTCAAAGAATCTTTCAGCCTTCACAAATATGTAGGCTATTTTTTTTTTCAATAAAGGAAATCCTTGTTTGCTGACTAGGTGATGGGTAAGAAATGTTAATTCTGAGTGCAGAGGATGGGTAGAGCGATACTATCAATTCAGAGCTGGGATTCCATATAATCTGTCCAAATTTCTCACCCCTGCTAATGGGCATTGGGATCTTTAATTCAGCCTTTTAAATTTCTGTTAAAAAGCTCAAGCCTTGCTGTGCCGGGGTACGGGTGGGGGGGTTTGCATTTTATGGCCACCAAGGGGGCCTGAGAACTTAGGCTGGCAATTTTGGCTGCAGTGAGCAGGCAGGGGTCAGGGCCAGCAGTCCTTTAAATCAGCAGACAGATGAAGCAGCTGACCCTAACTGGTGGGTGCAGACAAAGGACCCTCCCTCATGTTTATGCCACACTCCACTGGGCCGGAACTGAAGTTTTCTTTGGCTGATCATTGTGGTATTTCTAGTGGCCCAGACTCTGAGGGGGTGAATAAGCCCCTCTAACACGGCAGCCACCATTTCCATTATCTTAAGTAGAGCAAGGACAAGCACAGCATCTTGGCCTGCAGGCAACAAGTGTCCAGAGCTGGAGGAAAGAGAGTTGCCCAAGCTCCGTCCTCAGAAATGCCACCTGGGCACTAAGCTGAGGACCTGAGGTGGGTGCAGGCAGCTCCAAGTAGAAAGACCAGTTCTGCTTGGTTGTGCCAGTTGAGCCTCATGCATCCAAAGGCACTCTCAGAAGGGCTTGAGGTGTTCAGGGCAGCCTCTAGCAGCCCACCACTGCCTCAGCACCAGTCCAGGGATCCCAGAGTTTCAGTGTTTCTGAGGGCACCATTCCCAAGGGAGGAGGAACTGGCAAGACTAAACAGGAAAAGAGTGGAGAAGAAGAAGGTGGGAGAAGAGAGAGACCAAAACAAAGAAGAAGGCAAAAGATGGTAGGGAGTTTAGGGGAAATGGGAGAGAGAAAGAATATGACAGATGGGGGAAAAGAGAAATTTTGGAGAAACGGGAAAAAAAATAAAGTTTGGCTCAAGGACTGCTGTCTGTAGGAGTTTCTTTGCTACTAACAACCTTGTCTGTAGCCTACTGCTTGCCGTAGATTCCGACCCCTCCCTCTTCCCAGCTCCTAGAACAAACTGCCACCAGTACTGCCCATCCACTTGGATGGGCCTGGCCCTCATCTGCCCTGAGAACCTTACACACAACCCAACACTTTTCCTAACGTCGTGGGCAACAGGCATAGGGCAATCCTGCTCACTTCCAGGGCTCCTGAGGCAAAGATGAACCCCTTAGCTTTCAGCAGAAAAGGGGAAAAGACTGCAGAGGAGAGAAAAGAATCTAAGCCTGGGTCAGAGCGCATGAGCAGTAGAAGCATGAAATGCTACTAGGGTGGGGGTAGAAGATAAAGGGGAGAGAGAGAGAGAGAGAGAGAGAGAGAGAGAGAGAGACCCGAGAGGACCTGTCACTGCTGACGTTGGGCTAGACGGTGGGCCAATGGGCAACCTAGGCGATTGTTCCTCACGGTGGGCCCCCGGCCACGGCCCCGAATTTCTATTCATTTCCTCGAGCGCCCTGCTGCTGCTTCTGTAGTGTACGGGGAT